>NJRP01000152.1:236439-267636 GCA_003063835.1 Aphaenogaster floridana | reverse complement strand
ATATGATAATTTTAAACATTGTTCTTAATATGTATGAAACTACAAAGATGATAATCCTGATCTGGATATATAGAAATGACAGGTCGGAAAAACGACTATTAGACGACATAGACGTCTAATAGTCGTTTTTCCGACCTGTCATTTTTCACTGGAAAACAATCGATGTAAACGAGGCCAATTTGCCTATTTAAAAGTTATAAATAAAAATTCTAAAAATTTTTATGAAAAAATATGCCCGTCCTCTAAAGATTAATAATACCTCGTCGATTAGGTTTACTCTATTTTAAATGAATGCATGGTTTCTCTGCATTTTAATTCGTTCCGCCATTTTGAAGGCAATGTAAATTTGACCAATCAAATGCTTGATCAAGATATATATCTGTCGTTGGCTTTAAAGCGATTGCGATCCATTTTAGCTGCGTTCGGTTTGGGCGCTCACGCGCTGTAAGCGTCATACTATCTTTGTTCTACATTTAATGAGCAACACAGATAGTATAACGCTTAAAGCCATCACACATAAAATTCCGTAAGGACGTAAGAAAATCGACCAATCCCAATCGAGTATTGTGTTGTTCGCAACCCCACCACTCAATTGGGATTGGTCAATTTTCTTACGCTTACGTCTAAAGCCCGTTCTACATTAGTCGCAAGTCGATCGCAAGCTTATTGCGACAGCCAATCAGAAGCGTCAATAGTACTATTCTAGCTTCTGATTGGCTGTCGTAACAGGCTTGCGATTGACTTGCGACTAATGTAAAACGGGTTTAACGTTCTTACGGAATTTTATGTGTAATGGCCTTTACAGCGCTTGAACGCCCAAACCGAACGCAGCCTTTGTAGCACAAAGTGGATCGCAATCGCAGCCTATAAAGAGTTTTGGAATATATTTGAAAAAATTCGATAATCAATTGAAATTACATATTTTTAAACTTTATAATTAGCCGATATACAGCGAAATTCCTACGAATGGGTTGCAATCGTGCACGCGCATAGGATTTCGCCTGATTTTCAGTTGGCTCTCCTGCGCGTACAGGAAGTGGGACGCTAGTTACCAGTGAAGTGACGGCTTTTCCTTTAAAATCGTGGTGTTGAGAGGTATGTATTAGCCGAACCGTCTTGTTTTTCAAATCTGTTCACATCTAGCTCATCGTCGAGGTATCTGTTTTACGAAAGACAATTTCTCGAGTAAGAGACTTCGAGCCACAACGTAGACGCGAAAAATGTCGCGTTTGTTCGCTAGAACCGCTGCGAAATCGCGAGAGAAGCGCGGCATGATGCGGACAAGTTGTACCGCTGCTGGCCGTCACGTTGACGGTCGCGAGAATCTCTGAGAGGGTGGTGATCGGTCTGTCTGTGTTTTCAGGACGCAATGGGTCGTTACTCTCACGAGCCGGTCAACCAGACCAAGTCGTGCAAAGCGCGCGGCTCCAATCTTCGCGTGCACTTTAAGGTAAATATCCCGTTTGTGTGAGTATAACCTCAAACATGGCATTTCCTCCTCGGAATGTTTACGAACGCAAATACAATCAATCTTCACGTTACAGAATACACATGAGGCGGCACGTGCTGTCAAAAGTATGGCCCTGCGGAGGGCGCAGAAGTATTTGAAGAATGTTATCGAGCACAAGGAGTGCGTACCGTTCCGTAGGTTCAACGGCGGCGTCGGCAGGTGCGCTCAAGCCAAGCAGTTTGGCACCACGCAAGGTATGTCAGCGCATAATTTTTACGTATACCGTTTTGAAGTCAATTTGTGGAAGCATTCATTGGCTGCATTCAGCAGAAAAAGCAGCTTTGTAACTATTATAAGATCCTTTAATATGATTTTTGTCCTTATTCCTCGTTGGAGCTAAGTATAAACCAATCATATTAAAGAATCTTATAACAGTTGCTGCTTTTTCTGCTAAATGCAATAGAATGTTAATCAAATTGAGCTATCGGGAAGTTAAATGTAGAATCTAACTAGATTTATAGCAGCTTTCTAAATTATTTCTACCTACTTAGGTCGTTGGCCTAAAAAGTCTGCAGAGTTTCTGCTGCAGTTGTTAAAAAATGCAGAAAGCAACGCCGATTACAAGGGACTTGATGTGGATCGCCTTGTAATCGAGCACATTCAGGTTAACCATGCGCCTTGCCTTCGTAGAAGGACATATAGAGCTCATGGTCGTATAAATCGTAAGTGTTTATAATTTTATAGCAAATCTGATGTTTTTAAATATATTTGGATAGCGGACTAGTGTTAAAATTTATAATTCTTACAGCTTACATGAGCTCGCCTTGTCACATTGAAGTGATATTGACAGAAAAGGAGGACGTTGTTGCGAAAGCGACAGAGGAAGAACCATCGAAAAAGAAACTTAGCAAGAAAAAACTCGCTAGACAAAAGGAAAAAATGATGAGGGAATAATTTCATACTTTACATGGACGTATTCTGTGAATATACTGTGAAAAATGGAGATTACTTGGTCTTTATTTTTACTTTCATGTCTTTACTTATATTCTATCCCAAACATCAGTACGTCGACATAATCGATCGACTTAAATGTACTATACTATAAATTGAATATGGATTCCCGAAACGGGTTACTATATTTACCTCATACTTTACTCATAACCTTTAACTTTTCAATCAACTTTTTATAAAAACGAGGTGTATATGGGATGAAGGTCGAAATTGAACTCAAAACTCCCCAACTACAAATCGATTGCTTTTACATAGAACACACACACACACACACACACACTACGCATCTTCCCTATTAGGTGTATTATATATTTTGTGCACTATTTGGATTCAGTCTCGATAGGACAGAAAATTAGGAAAGAATATTAAAAGCACAAGTATGTCAAGGAATGTCGTCTTTTTTTCATGCTTTCTTTTAATTTCTTTTTACAATATGTCAAGTTATGTCTATTGCGACATAAAGCGATAACAAATTCATTTGATTTCGATCTTCAATCGAAAATCGTAGAGAATAAGAAAATATATTTATTATATATATATCGCAATTAGTTCAAAGATTTAATTATCGTATCAAATACTGTGATTAATATCAATATGTATAAAATTCGACTAAGGCATTTAATTTGTGTAACATATAAAACTACTTTCGTTTTCTCATTTCGTCGCTTCCACTAGACTTTTGCTATAACGTTCTGCTCAAATGTTCTATATTTTCTTTTTTTACTTATAATAGGATTATTATAAACAACAGAGATTCTAGAGTCCTACTTGCAAAATGGGAATATTTTTGAATTTTAAATTTTTCTTTGCGACACTATTGTGCACACACAATCATCGCATGATACTCAGTTTCCATAAAATTTAACGCTAGTGTACTCGACAGAAGTATATAAATGATTGATAGACTGTTGCCCGATTGGGATGGACTTTCGCTGAGGTCAGGAAAGTGGTTCGCGCGTTGTGTTTGGTAGGAATAAACACAGCAAGCCTCCTCCTGCAAAATAAAGTATACGGAGTGAGAAAATTAAAAATTAAACAAGAAATGAAATTGAAGAATGGAAAAAAATATTAGATGCGCTTACCAATTAGAAGAGCAGCTACTATGAAGGTCGGTGCTGGACAATACATGTCCAAGAGTTGGGCTATAACGATGTTACCAATTATCCCGCCAAGGCGGGCGGCGACCATCGATATAGCGATTCCGGTTGCACGCAACTGCGTCGGGAACACCTCGGTAATGAGACAATCCAGTGCCGCGTTGCCGCAACTTATCGCGCCGCTGAAGATAGCTGACACGGTCAAATTCTGATATTTGTTGTACACAAAGTATAAACCAATCGAACACAGTCCTGATGAAAACGTGCTGAACACTAGAAGGAAGCGCACACATACACATACATAAGATATTGTTGGAATAATTACAAAAAGAGGTACAAAATGCCGCATTTCATCACTATATTGCTTTCGATTATTTTCATTAAGATAAATACCTAGAAAGAATTTACGTCCAAGACGATCCATTCCCAAAACGGCGATGATATTGGCGGGTATGGCGGACGCTACTGTAATGAGGGATTCCATAAAGACGGATGCTCCGATTTTATCGGAGCAAAAGTTCTCGTTGCTGTGCGAACCCTTGTTGACGACATAATCGGTAACTTCGCATATTGAGGCTGATGCGCCCGGGTGATCGCGATTGAACTCGTCGAAACGGTTGAACAGCTCCGGGAACCACATCATCAGACCGTAGTAACCGATATGAAAGGTGAAATTGATAACGATCGATATAATAGTGAAGCGAAGAATGGGTGTTACGAATAGCTGTCTACTATTCTCCACAATGTCACTCAGTATAGTCTTGCATTTGCTCTTCTCCTCGACGTCAGCCTTCACCAGATTCGATTCTTGATAGTCATCGAGGATTAATTCTTTTACCTGTGTGACAAATTAAAGATATTTTAGAATTAATTTAAAGATTGACCTTTATAATGCCAATTACGTTAAACTGCTCAAGATCTAATTACCGTATAAGTTTCGCGTGGTCTGCCGGTGTTGATGACATATATCTTGCGAAAGATTTCGAGTGCCTCCTCATATCTTCCAGAGGACAAGAGATACTTTGGAGATTCGGGCAGCAGCAGAAGCAACCCCGTCACGACGAATGACGGAACAGCGCAGATCAATAGGAAGATTCGCCAAGAATTGTACGTGAACGAAACGCTCGTGAAACCCATCTTTCTAGGAATGATCAACCATGCCAAGCCTGTTGGACAAAAAATCAAGTTTGCAAATATATTGGTGTTCAGAGAGAGTAGACTTATTAACAAAATACTAAAACTTTTTTAGTATTTCTTACCGGCCACGAAAAGATTTCCCAACGTCCAGAACGCCGCCATGAATGACAGCATGGAGCCGCGTTTGGACTTCGGCTGAAATTCAGCGAAGTACGACCAGATGACCGGTCCGCTACCTCCTAGCCTGGAACGTCACTAAATTATTCAACCTTTTTGTTGCTGAGCGAGCATACGTAACGCGGCTACGTCGCAGCTGATCGCGATTACGCGATTGGATCTTGGATACTTACGCCGCGCCGTTCAGGAAACGGAACAACATGAAGAGTTCGTACGTCTGGCTGAAGCTAGAGGCGACGATGCACAGGGCGTTCATGAACGAGATGGCGATCAGGACCTTCCGACGACCGAGAGCGTCCGCTATGGAGCCCCAGACGTACGCCCCGGCCATCATTCCGATGAAGATGATCGAGTTGAGCCATCCCTTCGCTTGGGTGTTGAGCTTCAGGTCACATTGCGCACTCGGCAGGATGAAGGACATGGAGATCACGTCCATCTCCTCGCTGGTGCTGACGAAGCCGCACACCGCGAGCAGGAAGTAATGAAACTTGCCATATTCTGTGAAAACGATGAAACGACGATAAGAGACAATAACAGGCGCTTCAACACACGCGAATGAAATGAACTCACCGCTTAGTTCGATGGCCTTCTCGAAATCAGCTTGAACATAGGCTCCCTTCTCTGGATCGAGTGCTTTGCCCTTTAATCCGATACCTGATAACAAGATAGATACAATTAGTGATAAAGACTCAGCATACGATTGCACAACGGGGATGCCAATTTTTTTTCGGAATTTATACCTACAGGCAAGTTCGAGTTCCTTGGAACCGCAACCGTTTAGGCGCTCGTCTTTTACATCACACTCTGCAACGCGAAATTGAGATTATTAAGAACCTGACGCAAACCATCAGGAGGAAATCTAGGAGATTTTAGAGCTGTACATACTAATATTGCGCTTTGTGTTGGGTTCACCTTCTACCATTCTACGATGTCGGCGCGTGTGGGTGAAGCTGCCTTGGTTAAAAGGAATCAGATATCGAGCCTTTGCGTTCGACAGGAAGCTTCGTCAAGTATCAGGTCGGCGTGGTGGAACAATGGGTCCAGGTGAAGTCTTCCTGCTAAATCTGCGCTGATCTGCTGCTCGTCGGCGGGGCTGGACTTCGCGCTCGCTCGTGAACTGAAATAGATCGAACGGCAATTAAAATTTTCCAGCTCGCAAGTTCGTTGAGAAAGACAAAAAAGAACAATTTTGTCCTGTTTGCGCGCGCGCTGGGTGTGTCTACAAAAAAAATCTTGTTTTTACCGTCTCTCGCCACTACGTCGTACAACGGTTTATTCGTAATGGAGCTCGGAGAGGCGCGGACGAAATTATACGAATTCATCTAACAACGTCGAGTGTGTGTGATGCAATATTCGTAAAGTACTAGTTGTTAGTTCGACACATCAGTGGGTCGACATTCCCGCGTCTGAACCCATAATTTTGCGACGAAGCGCAATCGCGTGTTGCCGTTAACGCGAATTCGCGAGCGAGATTAGCCACGAACGTAATTGGATTAATCGGGAAAATAGGACCTCGGTAGATCCGAACGGTGACCTAGCGTAGATCTACGAAAATGGATCGACCCGGGACCATTGGCTGCCTCTTGATCCCACAGCCTTCCTAATGACAATATTATCAAATAAATGAGTCCCAATATAAGCCGCGCATTCAATTTTAAATAACGTTGCATTTTTCCTCTAAATGCATCATCGCGAATTACGTATATCAAAGTCGGTGAGTAAGCCGTGTTATTTTGCATCATATCTAAATCATTTGCATTATATTATTTCTTGTTCTTCGCCGTTGCTGATCGCGCAATATGTTATTACGGATAATATTACATATTCGAAGGCGATTATCGTCTTTGGAGCTATACTTCGAGTGTCCTTGATACACTCGGGAAAAAACATCGAACGCGTTTTAAATCCGCACTGTTTCACGATCGTTTGAATTATTACTAGTTCCCACAATTCTATTATGAACAAGCGTTACAAGCGATCGTACGTAACATCTCTCGCGCACTAATCTTTGCTCGGTACACATCATCAACTACTAGTAGTGGTTACTGGTCATCAGCTATCGACAAAATGATTGTGGCGAACCAGATGTTGTAAATCTTGAGCGAGTCACCACTGTGGAGAAATAGCAAAGAATGAAATCGCCAAAGACAATCCGACGCGATAACGTTAAAATGTTTTTTATTGAAGCCAATTATACAAGCAATAAAATAAAACGAATTATTTTATTCGAAAAACAGAAAGTGTACGAGCCTCGATGTGATCAGAAGGACGAAAAGGGGAAAAAAAATAACGATTTAATTATGCGGTATTTAAATTATCCGATAGAGGATCGTTCAGCAGTGATACGCAGGCGGAATGCGTGAAAAAAAGAGAACACCGACCGTGACAGGACTCGAACCTGCAATCTTCGGATCCGAAGTCCGACGCCTTATCCGTTAGGCCACACGGTCTCGTTGAAGGGTTGTTTCTCAGGAGAAGTATTTCATCGCTCGAGAGGCATTTTAACCCTCTGTTGTTATTGATCTGGCTCGGAAGTTTGATGAAAGTTAATGCTTGAATTTTTAGAGTTTAAATATTATTGCGTAACAAAAGTAAACGAACATTTAAGCTAAAATGTACGTCCCACACTTACTATTTTATATATATATATATATATATGTATATATATATATATACACAATAGTTATATATATAACTATTATATATATATAATTATATATATATAACTATTGTATATAAATGTTCGTTTACTTTTGCTATTAATATATAGTATAATGTATATAATAAATTACAGTCATATATATATAGTCATATATCTATTATATACATTATGTTATATACTATACTATATATTATATATGTATGTATATGCAGGCTGCGTTCCAATATTTACTGCCAATACTGCAAATCTATATAGTTAACCTCACGTATACTAGATTTTCGCTACTGGCAGTAAATATCGGAGCACAGGGTGTCCCGCTACTACCGCATTACCTTTTAAGGACGTATTTCTGAGAAAATTTTGAGATAAAAATTCTAATACGAAAATGTTGAGGCTATAATATTTTTCAAATTATAAACAATTAAACCAATTATAGGAAAATTCACGCGCTCAAACATGGTACAGTATGTAGTGCTTTTTAAAAAATATCAATATTGAGATTACATACATATACAATAGTAGCAAGATTCTTCCACTATTTGAATAAATTTTTATTCCTTGTATATACCGATAATAACAATTTCGTCAAACTATTACAGATAGAATATTATCGTACAATACATTCGTTATGAGACGCAAGTTATCACATTTGACATTTCTTTAGATTTTGAAATTTATATTGCTGATTTCATGTGACAGCTTGCCTCTCGTAACAAATGTATTGTGCAATAATATTCCATTCTATTAATATTATAATATTCTATTCTATTCTGTAATAATTTTACATGATTATTAATATCTGCATATGCGACGAATAAAAATTAATTCAAATAGGAGAAGAATCTTACTATTGCATATTTATGTAAAATCTCAGTATTAAATGTAAAAAAAGGGTCGACCACTGTATGCTATATCACGCCTACTAGCAATATACCGCAACAATGTGAATTTTTCACACTAAACAGACAGTGCTGATTTCACACCAACATGAGAATTATATGAACACCATTGGTGTCAAAGTCACACCAATATTTTTAAGAGTGTATATTATTATATTATATCATTGTTTATTATACTATTATTTTATTTTACGGAGTATAATGAATAGTATTATATACATAAAGAAGTTGATATTTATTAATATTTTTATCATTTTCGAATATTTTGTGCCATAACTAGATTTAATATACTGCATATAATGCATCTCTTCAGACGCTTTAATACAATAACATTGTACTTTAATGACTGTAGAGGAATTGCATTTACTTAAGGAGTTTATACCGCCGATCTCGAAAAAAAAGAGGAGCTCAACGACATAATTGCGAAGGAGGCGTTTCGCGGTTTAACGCCATTCTAGAAAACGACACGACATCCTGACTCGCTAATGAACGAACATCACGCTCGTCCCTTCGCGACACAGAATCGTTTCCTCCGCGATTAAAATTAACTGTTTACGAGCCTGGCCATTAAATTTCTGTTCGAAGCTTCGAATGGATAAAAAATAAGCTATTTTTTTATAAAACAGCTAATGTCTAACAAACGGAGTGTTTCTAAGAATGTCGTTTGTAATACTCGCAAAGAAGCAGTGTGATTATCATAATTATTCATCATAATATCACAATTATCATGAACAGCGAGATTGCGGTCAATATGTATAATCTCTACATTCGGTTGAAAAATAAAAATATATTTATACAAAATATCAAACCAATTCTTTTAATGTTAGATCTTTTAGTCAATTCAAAATGTGTTTTTCTTGACGAAAATGTTGAGGGAGGCCATCATTTATTGTATTTTCCCAATTTTTGCATCATATATCTTTGTAACTAAACTTCAGATTGAAATTCTATCAATAGAAGATCTTAATTCGCGAAAAACTCCTTTTTTAATATAACTAAAAAATCGATCGATGTTTTTGTTAAGAAAAAATCGACTTCGAAAGAAGAAACTGTTATTAAGGAGAGGTGGGATGAATTATATGGATGAATAATATGATAAATAAATAAGTATAAGTAAGGAAATTAACAGTAAGTATAGTAAATAATAAATGATTGCAACGTGAATTATGTTGTCAGAAGCAGTTGTTATTTTTTTAATTATTGAATTATTAAATAAAAATATCTAAAACGCATTTCTGTTGAGTATTACCTGTTCGAATTGAATAATTTATTTTTGAATTGTTATTGTAGCGATAGGAAAACTGTGATACAGATAAAGGTTTTTAAATAGCCAATGCTAGCCAAATGACCGAAAAAGTAGAAAGGGGTCAATTACGTATAACAAAGTCCTCTCAAGTATTCGAATAACATTGAATCGACATTTATATACATCGCGAAAATGGAATGAGGTCGTCGCGAGCTATTATTTATGAAGAAAGATCTTGATACAAAATTGTAAATTACTATTTAGATGTACATTTCGAATTATCTTTTAAACCTTCGCCCACGGAAATTAAAAATCTAATGTTTAAACATTTTTTATCTGTTTTTATTTATAATTCATATTATATTATTTATTATATATAGTAGATGAGTCTTCTCTTCGCCAGTGAACAAATAATTAGGGTGATTTTTTGTTCGACACGACTGGCCAAATTTATTAAGAAACTTCTTACGACGTTTCGACCATAGTTTTTGGTCCTTATCAAGTAATAAACGTTTGAATTACAAAGCAAACACTTAAAGTATTGTGTCCAAAACAAGCCCGAAAATGTGTTTTGTGCGTCATGTGAAAAATACAATTATAAATGTTCATATTGTCGAATACATATATTATAGGTAGTTTGCAGTTGCTCTCAAGAAGCACGTCAACGATGATCGACAGATAAATAACGTTTATTACTTGATAAGGACCAAAAACTATGGTCGAAACGTCGTAAGAAGTTTCTTAATAAATTTGGCCAGTCATGTCGAACAAAAAATCACCCTGTTTATTATATATATTTGTATTTATTTTTTTATATAGAGTTTCTAACACTTTAAATTTTTTTTGAATACTTGTAGGACAAAGTTGTTATCTTTGGCACATGTCATACGACTGATACTGCGCGGCTTATCACTGAAAATACGAGAGACGGGGAGCAAAAATGGAAAAAAAAATGCACATTTTTTATCTCGTATCTCAACAATTAAAAACTTGAATATTTCAAAATGGACAAAGAAAACTGCATTTTTCATATTTTGTATACTCATATATTCAGGACATATAAATTAAGGTATGTATTATTGCGTATGTCAGCTATTTCGAGACAGCTCAACATTTAAATTATTAATATTTAGTGTCTGCAAATAAATATAAAAATATTTGTACAAATTCTTAGCTTAAAAATAAAAAAATATGCTTCTTTTTTCTCGTATAAACGTACAGTTTATAATAATTTATTCTCACATGTACTGGCCATTGTATCGATTTTTCTACACAAAATAAAAATCGGGTCAATAAAAAAATAGTAAAGATGAATTCATCTTATTTCCATTTGAAGCAAAATGCTGATTGCAAAGGTTTAATTAATATATACATCAGACATGTAGCTGAGAAAGCTATTAGCTTAATCCTTTTGACACAAAAAATTACATAGTTCTTACACAACAGTATAAAAACAGGAGTGATTAATTTTTTAAAATATTTCTTTTAAAATACAAAAAAAAATAGTTAACTTGGGATTATAATGATCAGTTATACCTAATGATTAGTTATAATAATTAGTTATAATGATTAGTTATAATGATTAGTTATAATGATTAGTTATAATGATTAGTTTAATAGCATATGTAAGAAAATGTTTTATTTTATATAAAGCAAATGTTTAAACGTCTCATACTAACAAAGCTGTAAATTGGTTGTAAGCATCCATTCTGTGCTTACATTTATTTAACAATCCCTAAAATTTATATCGAAAGTCAAACTACGCCTTATATTTTGCATGAACGTCTTTGAACTCTCGGCTAATAATACTAATTTTTAATGCTAATATGCGAAGACGAAACGAGGTCGAGTACGCTCTATGAAGAATACGAATTGACGTTCACATTAAAGAACGCTACACCAAAGGATCAAGTGATTCGTAATTATCGTCAATTTCAATCAACAATGTCATAGTTGGTCTTACGTTGCCGATGATATCGGCAGAAAGAAGCACTCAAAATGTTTGAAACAGTGTTCATGCTTGTTGAACATTTTCCCAAAGAAAACATGCTGCGATAAATCTTAATATTTTGTGACTTCGTATCAGTGTGGAATATTTTCAAAATTTTTAGTTTCGTATATGCGGGGTGACAAGTCCAGGAATCAAAACTGAATCTTTTGCTCAACAGATGATTGCTCTAACATTAAGCTATTTAGCTTAATTAAATTCCAAATTCCTATTAATTATCTATTAATTGGAGAGTGAGTGATTAGAGACCAGTTATGAATTTGCATTTCGATGTTATGGACACGCGAGAGTGATACGCTTGCTCTTAAAACTTACTTTGATATGGCGTTTTTTAATCAAGTCCCGCGCGCATGTATCTTTCCTTAAAAAAAATTGATGGGATGTCCTTGGGTGAAAAACGCTTCCTATCCCGAAGGACTCTACAGATCGTATAACTTTCCTTGCGAACTCCTCGAGGGATGGTGTCTCCTGCGCTGACGTTGAATCCACGATGCGTGTTGCAATCACTTACAATTCTCGCGAATTTCCGCCGTCTTGTGTGAGAGAGACCTTATTTCACTCAACTACTTCTCGAGCAAACGCATCATAACCGAAACATTTAAATGTTCTTGGCAGCACATTATAACGAATATCGTAATGCTTTCCTCGAGTCGTTTTCGCTCAAATTATCGTTATCAAAAATTAGTCATAACTTGTTAATATAAGTTTAAAACGATATGTGTCGAACGTTGCAATGTGATAAGGACAGTAACAATTCAACGGGCGATATTCCCGACGTATTCCTAGATCAACGACGCGAGGACGCACCTGGATGCATCTGCGAGATGTGATGGTTGCGCGTGTGAACCACGAGACCGCGGGATTTTCTCGGTGGCTTAACGCTCGTCGTTCCTAGTCCGATTATGTCAAGCGAGACGAGTCGCAAGTCGGTACTTGTGTCGGTCGGCAATGATGCTTGACCCGCGATGCTTGCAAACGAAATGAGTCGGAGCGTCGAAACGCTAAAGGAGAACTACCTGCTAACTCCCACTAATATGAACCAATATACTTGGCGGTAGTGGCCATCGTTTCTGACTGCGTTGCGCTGGAGGGGCGGAGGCATACGTGCAAGGATGAGCATATCCTTCGCGGGGCCGAGTCTCCAGATCTTGGAAATTTTTAAGCGCGCAAGCGAGCTTATTTACGGAATCAATACGGTCAATTACCAGCAAGGCATCGCGCTTAAAAAAATAATAATAAAGAATGACCAGCGAGTGCGCAACCGACGTACATAAACCGCGACAGTCATAACGTATACCGACCTCGTCTCTGACTGGAGCAAGGATCACTACTCCTCGGCGAGAGATCGAAGGTTGTTGTAAAAATACCGGACGCTGCGACCCGGTAGGATCAAGGCATTTAAATATAAAAATAAGGAAAAAGAGGACGTAATAATAAGCGCGTGTTGCGAACGCGTCGCCATGCGCGCATAATTAATCGAACAAATTATTGTCGCGAGCGCGATCCAACCCTCCGTAGAACGATATCAAGATCTTCGGAAAGCGGTTTCAACCGGTTACGTAAACAGGGAATAAACTGTGACAGCGGTTTCAACCGGTTACAACTTAAAGAAATGAATCGTCTGCATCGCCGATCCGGGGAGAAATCACATGACGCGATCCTTCGGCGCAGCAACTTTGTTTGCCGGACATTTTTAGGTTTTCATGCTAAACGAAAAGTTTTCACCTGGGACGTCCGGCCAAACGATCGGACGAGTAATCTCCGAATAAACGAGACGACACATACTGTCAATATTTTCGGCCCGTCTCACAGACTGCAGCTTATCGCTTATTGATTTTGCTGGTACAAAATGATTTCAATGGAAAAGTGTATTCACCGCGTCTATTATTGACTACTATGCCTTGACTGGTATTAGCACGCTCTCCTAAATCTAATGTAAATTGTACATGCATTGAGAATTTAAGATTCAAAGAATTTGTATCTCTATTTTAATAAAGAGAATTTTGACATTAATGCTGAGACAATTTGCATAATAATTTTTAGATGATAATTTTACACGTTTCTGTCCATTTCCACCAATGTAGATTACCTTTAATCTCGGTTTAACTTACTCTTTATTTTTTTAGAACTAGAAAAAAAGTAAGTTAAACCGAGATTAAAGTTAATCTATATATTAGTGGAAGTGTACGTTAAAGTTTATATTTTTGTCATAATCGTAATAAGGAAAAGTATGTTGCAAGAAAATATAATTTAAATTCTAAAATATAATATAATATATTTAAAATATAATAAAAATATTTTACACGGAAAGAACGGTTTTGCTGAAATATTAAAAAATTTGGCCAGATACAGATCTGAAAAATAATTTTGTTGGAACATCAAAATAATTATGTAGGACACTCCAACATAATGATAATGCTGCAAAAAGTTTTGATATTCTAGCAACTATTTTAGGCGTCCTACATAATTATTTTGATGATCCAACAAAATTATTTTTCAGATCTGTATCTGGCCAAATTTTTTAATATTTCAGCAAAACCGTTCTTTCCGTATAGCATTCCTCCTATCAATTGCTGAGCAGATAATTATAAAAATTCAAGCATTATTTAGTAGAATAATATTTTTGATTGGCAGGAAGCTCCAGTTGTCTCAGAATCCTTGACTTTGTTATTCGCTGACGCATCTGTTATAAACGTGGCACGTCTTAAAATTAATAATAATAATCTTGAGAAGCAAAATGAGACTTACGATGTAAGAGTTGCCAAGCTTCGTGAAGTGTTCACCCAAATTGGGGAACTACCAAGGCGACATGAGAAATCACAAAGCTTATATAGGGTGGCGCTAAGACACATCGGGACCCCCACTCTGATCACGGCAAAATACACAGCAGGATAATTTCTATCACGCGTAGTGTCATGTCGTGTCGCAAATAAGAGAAGAAAGGAGAGCGTGACTCCCGAGCCGGGTGTTCCGAATTCTTTATCCAGAGAAAACGAGGAGCGTTAGTATTGCATCGGCAAACATTAATCTTCGATAAGGAGGCGCCATCCGCAGATTCGTCGAACTCCATCGGACGATGAAACCTGGTGTGAATTATTGACTACCCCGTGTAACATCATTTTATCGTGTACTCGTTCGGTTTCGTTCCGGTTGACGAAACGTGCGTTCCACGTGCGTGGACGCTCGTGCGTGACGGCCCGTGTTAACGCCTAATTTCACGTTTCCACTCTTTCGTTCTATTGCGCAATCTTTGCATCTCGCGAAGATCTCCCGCGTACACGCGCCTCCTCGCTATTGCCGCACGCACGGTGTGATACGCATGTCTCAGCGATAGTCGTAACATGTGTGGGTTTTTCGCTATAATAAACACCGTATCGATAAATTAACACCTGAGAATTTAATGACTTCATTTGCCTTCGCCGAATCTCTTTGTTTGCCTCGACGAGCAATCAGGCCAGGATCGAGTATCTTTAAGACGTGTACTATTCCATGTATCCCCTCGTGCTTGAAACTTCTTTCTAGTATTTGTCAGCGGAGTAACGAGAATATAACGCACAAAAGTTTTATATGCACAGTTTCTCACGGATTCATTTGATGTAATGTGTTTATGGATATGTTCATTACCATTAAATGCACATCACGCGTGCATGGTGAATATTACATTGTGTTTTTGCTCGTTTCGATTCTCGAATAAACTGCGCCGCCATTTAACAAAACGCCACAAATAGAAGGACCGAAATAAATCAATGATAACGCTCGATTAAGTGATTACGTCGTGTTTACTTTATATATCAGAACTGTGCTAATTACTTCGCCTTAAGCATATTTCGTGTTTCGCCGCTTTTACACGACCGTTCGGTTAAGGACAGCGAATTAGTCAATCGCTCGTATTACGTATGAGTTTACAAAATTCACGTCGACAAGGACAGTTACGAAGAATGTCCACAAATATAAAAGATTTCTTTCGTTGAACTGTTTCCGGAATTTTATTTATTGTTTCGCCGAAATTATTTAGGGCCTCCGAAACACGTAAATGTCACGATTGATTTACAGGAACGAAGGAAAGAGAACGAATTAAAACTCGAAGGAAAAAACGTAGTTAATTGCGTGTGCGCAGTAGCGGCATTAATCATCTACGTTTACCGACTTTAAAAAGATGTATGTTGATACGGGAGATTCGTACCGTAGGAAATCGCGATAATTGCGCGAGTGTTTGTCGTACGTCTTACCACGGGGCTTGACAGAGCGCTAAACTGAACAGCTCAGCTCCCCGAGCTACTCTTTGCGCTCTCATGAATCACATTGCTTTTGTAATCGTAATCGCGATTTAACAATCTCGCTCGAGAAATAGTCTTAAGGGATTCTCCCTTGCTCTTCAAAGTGCATTAAGCAAACGATTCATCATCCTCTTCATTATTGTCCAATCGTATTTACGACACGATTACGATCGTCTTTTTCGATCGAAACGATATGACTTTTAACTCCATTTATTTTACTTTTAACGCTATTTATATTTAGCTATTAAAAGCTTACGCTTTTTATTCTTACTTCTAACGCTATTTATATTTAGCAAATCAAGATAATGACGCGCGAAAATGCGTGCTCTTATCGCAAAATTTCCAGACCGAAATTAAATACAGCAGCGCGAAGCACCGCTGAAAATCACGTTGCGCTGTTTACCGTTGACGTCACGTGCCGATTGATATACGACAGCTGCGTAATCGATTGTACATATGTAATATGTAATCGTGTCGTTTTTTGTCGTCAGAGTAACCTTGTCATCGAGCATACCTGTATCCATCTCCTCCCCTTAAATCCGATGCGTCTTCCGTGGACCTTTCTCTTCATTTTGGATTCTCTCGCGACGTTTCTACAAAATCTCGGAAATTATATCATCGACGTGATGCATGGCAAGATCTAAATTTGCAATGTAAAGACGGCTATTTGCAATGGCGTTATATAATAGATAGCGTATTATGTATGCGTGCAATCAACAACACGTCTGTCCTTGTTGGTTGCATACGCTCTTAAGGATGTGGCGCACGAGCACGATGCGTACGGATTGATACCGTCTTCCTATTTAAAAGTACGCGCCAAGACACGCATGAGAGAGCGAGAAAGAGCGAGAGAAAAAAAAGAGAGCCAGAGAAAGAGATAGATAGATAAAGGTGTTTATTAATATTCTAAGGCAAGCCCTTTGAGAACATACAGAAATGACAAGTAAAGAGAAAAAGAGAAAGAAAAAAAGAGAAAGAAAGAAAGAGAAAGAAAGAAAGAGACAAAAAGAGAGAAAAAGGTATATTATATAATGATAGACGATCACGTTCGCGATAATATTCCGTCTTTACGAGATGAGCAAAGAATGAGCGAGGATAAGAAAAAATTGTAAACCAAGTCCTTTCTTGGCTGCAATGCTTGAAGTAATAAAGTTCTATTCTATTCTATTCCGTCTTTACGAGAGCAGATATTAATTAATTGTAGCGCTTATCACACGCGCTCTCCTATATCCGGATCGACCGGTGCGATCTGGATCGATATGCGATCAAGCTAGATCACACGCCTGACTGCGCGATTCTCGCTTAACTGCCTGTCCTAAAACGAGGAGAGTTTTTTTTCTGCGTTACATACCTCATCGCGCTCCGATGTAAATAAAAAATCACGTGTCGCGATAAAAGTGGCCGTATATCTGTCGGAGTTCCATCGCCGGAGACAGAGCGCGATATCGGAGCGTCCGGCGACGTGCGCGCGCGTTCAGCTCGAATCGGAGGAGGCGCGCTTCGAAGGGAGGACCACGATCTCGCGGAGATATATCCACCGTCAATCTCTGCATTTCCCCGCGACGCATGCTGCGAATGTACGCGCGCGAATGCAGGCCAAATTATGCGCGCAAACGCTCGTACGTATGTTAGCTCGTGCTGCGCGAATTAAACGCAGTGACTCATCCAGAATGCTGACGTCATCATCGGCGTGCTCGAGGGGCAATCAACCGGCAAGCGATGCAAAAACGTGTTGCGGATCGAGCGAGCGCCGCGTAAGTGCTCGACCGTACCATCGCGTGGGTATCGGCGTTGTCCGAGAGGTAGGTGCAGGAAATTCCTGGCGCGGCGAAGAAGAGGCGCGATCGCGCGAGACGATCGCCAGCTCGCGAGAGCTCCAAGGGGCTCGGAGGAAAACCGCGCTCGCGCCCGCGCGCCAAGACCGTGAACCACCGTCCTTTGTCCTCGGACTTTGTCCTCTAATTTGCTCATGCAATTTTTCGCAGATAACCGCGGTGCGTGTTTCTAAGTAACAAATATTTGGATTTCACAGGCTTAATAATCATATATCTAGACTGGGATCGCTTTATCAACGTAATTTTGCTCCGTTTAAAGAGGAGGTTTGCGATGTCGAATGCCTGTTACTAAAATTGTCGTTCGTTGCGTCTCCATTGAGGAGAGAAAATGTTCACCTTCTGTCGTAAAAATAAAATTTACGGTGGAGATTAAAAGAGCGCAGTCAAATGGCAATGAAAATCGACGTAAAACGATATCTCCAGAGCTACAACTAGGAGTGTCGCGAAAGTATTAACGAGAGGAAGATTTTTCGTAATGAAATCTAACAAATATCTAAAAAGTCGCTTTTTCCCGAAAAGTATCAAATCGATTTTTAACTAAAAATTTCCAGAATGATTTAATTATCGACGTTAGTCCGACGTTTTCTCAGGAAAAGCATCGAAAAATCTCTCGTTCAAAGATCTGTCTGTAAAATATGTTTCGGTGGGGTCCCGGGACGTCTTGGATTTCATTGCGAAGTACCTGAGTTGCGACGTACAGATGACGGACTCACCTAATCATAATATCTCGAAACGGGACGATGTCGAACCAGCGGAAGCTCATTCAACGAAGAAGAGATACGAGCAGACGGCGTGACCGAGCTTTCCCAGCACCTCATCCACCGCGGTGGTTGTCACTTCTACTTTCTACGGTGATGTCAAACACGCGCGACTTGGCGACGCGTCCATAGAGACATAACTAAATCACGGAGGGGTCAGTTCGCGGTGAGTATGTCTGCCAATCTTTCAGCAGGGTTAGTACTACCGCCACATCCCAGGGACGTCGGAATCGGGCGGACCAAATCCTACTACCTCGCATCTCGGCTGTAGCTGAAAATTTTTTCGGCCCTAGCTCGCCTTAATCGCGGCCTGCGGATGCGATTAAGAGCAAGAGTTTCTCGGAGGGACGATTCGTCGAGGAATAAATATATTTCGTATCGCGAGATGCTCGGCTAGTCCGAGAACATCGGTCGAATCTTGAAACGATCGGTACATTCGACCCTCGGGTGGATCCTCGGGAGCGTTTCGGGGTGCCATCGATAGGCGATCAGCGTGGCGATCGGCGACGAGGAGCGACGATTCGCAATTCTGTACGAAAGAGAAAAAAAAAAGAAGAAGAAGAAGAAAACGGGAGAGATCGAGAATGGGCCCGGCCTCTGCGCTCCTGCGTCCTGGCTCGTGTTAGATTGCTGTAGAAGGCTTTATATCCACTTTAGTCACCGACCGTCAAGCAATCATCCTATTGCCGGATTGTAGTATCATGAATGACCGTAAGAAAACGTTTACCGGGAGGCAGGCGGTCGCCACGCGAGTTCCCCTGAAATATTGCGCGCCGTTCACTCGCGCCATCGTATTCCCACGGTTCGTTCCGCGTGGCGAAAATCGTGCACGCATGCACGACGGCGACGCGCCAATTCAAAATTGACTATAGTATAATAATAATTTATCGTAGTAACGCGGCGTGTGAGCGTAGTAACCCTCCTCCCTATTAGAAGTCGTCGTCCACACGCGGCGACTCCGCATTCCCCTCCCTCCCTCCCAGGTTTACCGTCGTTCCAAGAAGCGACACACGGAAATAATTTGGCCCTATCAAATCTCATTTACGCTCATGACTCATTTCGTCAATTTATTCGCGTCCGGTGGCGATATTTCAACGTCTTCGGCGCGCCGCTACCCTACTTCGCGATGTGAAAGGCGCTTCGCGAGAGACGCTCCGATAAGGCGCACCCGGAGGATCCCCAATGACCTGAACTTTGCAGCGAAGCCGCGGCGTCAATGGCGTCAATGGCTGCGTAAAATTTGCATACGCGGTTATCGCGTTGCGCGATTTTACCGGCGATAATTTCTCTCCCTCTCTCTCTCTCTCTTTGTCTCGGGTAGTTCCGGAACCGAACTCGTTACCGCAAGTTAAAATAGAACGGCACGAGCGTTTAGCTGTTCTAAAGTTAAGCCATATCTGTAAAGGGGCGGAAAACGATCGCGGATACGGTACATTAGTCCGTATCACCGGCAGCGATCTGAAACTGGTTTCAGAACGACAGAGGCGCGGGCTCTCTGACGTAGAGGGCCGCGACGCGACGGCGACGGCGGCGACGGCTCTCGTTTTCTTACCCACCTAGTGTGCATACATCCGGCCGATCTGTACTCCAGCAACTTTCCTACTTCATTCATGGACGCATTCAGTGGCCTTTGAAGGTTGCACCGCCGGCAGAAAGGAGTGGTGGGCACGGTCTCCGCGCGGCACGGCGCGCGGGGTGGCGGGCAGGGGCGTAATTAGGGGGGAAACTTCGCGGGAGAGGAGCTGCCAACGACATACATATACGTGCGCACGTGTGAGGACCATACGCAGACAACTTCAAGTCGCGCGCGGAATCCCGCGTCCGCGCGGCGCGGCCGAAGCCCCGCACAGGAACTTTCCCATTTGATGCAGTCGCGTGGAAAAAGACACGGCGAGAAAGGTACTGGCCGAGCGGCTCGCCGCACGCGCGAACGGAATGCTGGCTCCGTGCATATCTTTGCCGATTCATTGATAACCCCGACACGGGTGCACGTTCACTTGGTTACGTCACTGGTCGGCGCGGAAGACCGGCCGACAACGCGGACCAGTTTCAGCATAAACCCTTTCGTGGAAATGGACTGCTGGCCCGCACTCGCGGTTGCATTCGCCGAATATATATTCCGCATCGTCCCATTGTACGACAGATTTGTTCGAGCGCGTGTCGCATTATTCCGCTTCATGCGGATTATATGAAAATAAACCGCCCAAATAGAACACAAAAAGTCATGGTAACGTCAAAATGATGCTAAAATGAGGCCTTTGACATCATTTTGAGGTCATCGTGACTTCAAAATAATGTCAAAGGCGTCATTTTAGCATCATTTTGACGTCATCATGACTTTCTGTTCTACTTGGGCGTAGAGTATACATATTATATCGATTTGAATCCAATTCGAACGCAGTTCGAATGCGAGAGTCGCTTCGTTGTCGATACTCGAATATCTTCATGTCGCTTCCGATTCGACTGGAGTAAAGAATTCTCAGCTAGCTTCATTGTGGACGATTTTGTCTACGGTTACTTGCAGGGTCTACGGTAACTGCGGCCGAGACTTTCACCGTTTCTCCGCGTTGCTATACGGCGAATAATGCATCTCTCGCGAGTATGCGTGCGCGCGCGCACACAATCCTCTAAGGAATTCAGGAGGGAGAGAGGGGGCGCGCGGAAAAGCTGAATGAATACAAATTTCTCAACGGTTGCGCAAGCAGTGATTCGAAGCGATGGAGATAACTGGTTGCGTTCAGCAGCTTACAACTGTGTAAGTTTCTTTAATATGATTGGTTCTTGCCTTTATTTCTTATAGGATCTAAGTATATAAACCAATCATATCAAAGGATCTTACAACAGTTGCAGAGCTGCTTCTTCTGCTGAACGCAGCCACTGTCATTGCTCGTAGGCTCCAAAGTCTACAGCTCGCGACTCTTAACATCGGCTTGCTCCGACATTTCGAATAACAAAGAATCTCGCCATTCATTCGAGCTTTCTCGAGATCCTCTCCCAGGTCCACTCGACCGAAGTAATAATCGCGCACCGAGATGCCTCGAACGAGCTCCGCGTTCCATCGAAAATTCCATTCCTCCGCCGTTCGCATACACTGCATACAGGTACACCGCGCAGGTAAACCCGCTCGCGCTCTTGCGCGCACGTGCGTGAGAGAGCTCGCGAGCGTGCGCGCGCGCTCGCTAGAAAGGGTTGAAGTTGTCGGCGAGCGCCCCGCGAAGGAGGGACCGGGACGGCGCGCACCGACACACGCGCACGCGGCACCCGCGTGTATGCACACGGTGCACGTGTCGGAGCGGCGCGGTGGTGGGGCGGAAACGTGAATGATCCATAGAGAGTCGCTGCGGTGGTGTGCGAAGGTGTAGCGCGCGCTGCGCTCGTGAGAGTGCCGTCGGCGATCGCCCGGCGCTGCTCCGCACTCATGCCACGGGCTCTCAATCGTCCGCGCTCGATCCTACATAACGTGGACGTGCGGTAATCGATGTAACGTCTTTCAAGTTATCTGCAATACGCGAAATCTGTCGTTACATTTCTCGCCAGAGGTACCGGGTTAATGTCCATTTCTATACAGAAAAAAATGCTGTTGCTTCAATTAAAGTCTGCGTCACGGGCTGCCACAAACATAAATAGTTCATTCAATTGTATTATGATTGGACCAGATATTTAGATTATTCAAGAATAATCTAGATATTTGGTTTGGAAATATTTAGATTATTCAAGAATAATATTTAGATTATTCAAGAATAATCTAAATATTTGGTTTGGAAATATTTAGATTATTCAAGAATAATCTAGATATTTGATCCAATTCTAGATTCTAGATTCTAGAATCTAGAATTCTAGATTCTTGAATAATCTAGATATTTGGTTTGGAAATATCTAGATTATTCTTGAATAATCTACTGATATTTGGTCCAATTATAATACAATTGAATGAACTATTTATGTTTGTAGCAGCCCGTGACGTAGACTTTAATTGAAGCAACAGCGTTTTTTTTTACAGTATCAATGTAGATTAATACCCAGAAAACACACGATATCCAAAGAATGTCCATAGGATGTTCTAAGGACATTGAACGTTCTTAGAATGTTCTATGGACATCTTTAGGAGGTCTGTGCTATCTGGGATTAATCTCGGTTTAACTTACTCTTTATCTTTTTCTAATTCTTAGGGCCAATTTCACCAACCACGGTTAACTTAACCGGCCGGTTATTCCATTGGAATTGACCAATTGGCCGGTTAAGGTAACCGTGGTTGGTGAAATTGGCCCTTAAAACTAGAAAAAGATGAAGATTAAACCGAGATTAAAGTTAATCCACATTGGTAGAAATGGACATAAGTGCCGTGAAACGGAGCACGATATCCCAAGCAGAACAGAAAGTCCAAATGACGTCAAAATGATGTCAAATGACACCTTTGATGGTTATTTTGAGATAATAATTGTGACGTTATTTTGACGTTATCGTGACTTTCTGTTCTACCTGGGATCCTCCGCTCGACAAGTCAACTTCCCCGTTGATCGGCGACGCTGAGAAACGCTGAGCTACGTCATACAGTACTCGGCATTACGCGGCGCGGTGGGGTAGAGTCTCGAGATAAGCGGTAGTGGTAGTGATGTGAAACATTCGTGGGTCGGGGCTGGTTGGCGGCATCGGCAGGCAAGCAGGCAAGCAAGCAGGCAGGCAGGCAGGTCGACTGTCGAGGGAGCGGTACAGTACAAGTTAGGTGCGAGACGCGGAGCAAGAGCGGAGGAAACGGCACGGCGCGGCGCGGTTTCGGCTTCTCGGCATCGGCTTCGGAAATGGCCGCGGGAAAGTAGAGAGCGGAGCGCTTCGTCGCTGGCTGGCTGGCAGGCTGGTCGGTCCGTCCGTCGCGTCGGTCGGTCGTGGTCCAAGTTTTCGGAGCACCGCGCGCTCGTCCGTCCGGCCGCATCGGGGGCGCGCTCGCGAGCGCGCGCGCGATCGATTCACGCGCACCAGACGATCTCGGGGAACCAGCGTGAGATGTGAGAGAGAGCGGGCGCATCAAGCGAGGCGACCCGAGGAGACGACGTTTGGGAAAACGGAAACGAGACCTCGACGGATCGAGCGGCGCCCGCAGGGAAACGGTTCCTCGCTCCGGTCCGGTACGCGACAAGAGGATGGCCGGCGACAACGGGACGACGACGAACAATGAGATCCTCGGCGCGGAGGGTGGGGAGGAGGGGCAGGGTACGTCAGCGCGAGGGGAACTGCATTCCAGAGTGGGCGGCATTCTGGAATGCGATCCCCCCGGTAACAGGAATTCGTCGAACGAGCGAGCCGCCGTCACCGCCGCCGCCGCCGCCGCCACTGCCACCGCCGTCGCCGCCGCCGCCGCTGCCGACAACGAGGACGGTGTCTGCCGATATGCGGTCGGCGCTGCTAACCGCGCTATGTCTTTCTTCGAGATGTGCCAGGTATCGTATATCGGCGGTTATAACGGCTTGTCGGCCAACTCGCGCCGGTCTGATTGTCAATGTCCACGCTTATCGAAATCAGTCGCGAACGCAGGAAAACCTTGCTTCTCGTATCGGACTCCCGCTCAATTTCGTGTTTTACGACGAGTTTTAGCTCTCGCGACGATTATGAAAAGAAAGAAAATCCGACTAGTGATTCACATGAGGTGTCTCATCCTTTTAGATTCGACTCCAATATCTATTCCCGCAGCTGGGTCCACCCCCGCGTTACAATATCCACGACGACTCCATAGAATCGACCGCGGAGATCCTGGCCAATGATGTAATACGGTACTTGCTGAAGGAGGATATCTACCTTATATCGCAGGATCCAGTCTCCCGCAGCATGAGGCACAATGTATATCAAATGCTCAACAAGCACAGCATTCTCTTTACGAGTATGGTAAATCGTTTAAACGTCGTCCCGGACACCGCTTATGAAACATTTATGGGGGTCGCCAACGAGCTGTTCTTACACGACGTTATTACATGGGCCAGGATTGTCTGCTTATATGCTTTCATGGGCAGATTGGCTTTATGGGCCAGGGACAGAAGAATGCACAGTCTCAAAAAGAAACTGCCATTGTATGTCTCTAGATACATTGGTGAAAACATAACACACTTTATCAAAGGCTACGGCGGATGGGTAAGTACGCGCAATTATTAACTATTGTGAAGAGCATACAAATGTTTCGCATGAGAAACACAAACCTGATTGTCGTTTTGCAGGAACAATTGTGCGTCGAGTATCCCGTGGCTGAAGAAGTTAGCGGAGCAGTTTGGCGGAGTCTATTAATGACGGGAGCCACTCTTGGCTTAATCGCTACGATCTTGTCGGTAACTTCCTGATGGAACTTGACGGGATCGTGCGACTTGAGTACGTTTTGTCCAAGAAGCTTTCGCGTACTTACGTTCTACGAGAACACTCTCGAAAGAAATGTGAACAGATTTTTATAACGTACGCACAATGTTACAACATTTCACACGGACATCGGAACGATTCGATTCAAACGGAGCGCTTGCTACGTCTATACGAGAACCATGCAAAATTAACAAAAGATACATCAACGCGTTGACACACATAATTTTCATATCAATGTCACTCGGCTTAGAATCATCCTACTTTTTATATAACTCCAGCGAACATACATAGCATGAGCGACAGACAATGACGCTAGTTTCCTATTACAATACCTTATAACAGACTAGTGAAATTAGTAAACAGAATATCTTATTTAATTCTACAATAGACATTTTATATTAAAGTAATTCCTAATAATAATACTCAAAATTGAAGAAATTTTTAGAAATTTACACGTGAAACAAGAATCTCGAAATTGTATTGAATTTAGGTAGACGCAATCTATTTATTTATAATTTATTTTAGGTAGAGAATATATTAAATAATAAATTTTTTCGAATATCTCTCTCTTTGGTCACAGAGCCGATCGCAACCACGTACTTTTAAACTTTAAGGGATATATGTAATACCGACGAAAAGACGATGGCTACGAACTATACCATCATGTATATTCAAATAATGGCTACTTTTTTATATGTTGATATATTCTATTACACTTGCAAAAATTTTATATGCATATTCAGAATAAATACTTTTATAAAATAATGATCCTTCTCCTGTAATCATTATTGAAACAAGAGAAAGAGAAGATTTTGAAATACCTACTACAGAGATAATTAGTTTGTCAATCAATTCTCGTAATTAATTCCACAAAAAAGTTTAATGCAACTTTTTATCTTTCGATCCCATTAGTATTAAAATACATATAGATACGCACTATTCGTGTTTGCTACAAAACTAATAATTTCTCATACATTATCAAGTACCATACTATCAATGGAAATTTACAGGGTAGAGCACAAGTTACTGTTATGAAAATTTAATAGTTTTATGAAGCGATTATACTACTACAAATAAAAACCGCTCATAAAATAATACAAAGACTTATTTACATGATGTAAGTACTTTTGTTTTCTTGGAAGACACATCGAGTCAACATCATTAGAGTATTTTTAATGTATCATAAATTATAAGTAATAAGTTTTAATACACCGTTGCGTATTGTGACAAAAGGGATCAGTCTTAATCACTACGGAATACTATAAGTGACGTCCTTTTGATGTGTATATGTTTGCAAATAATCAAAAATACTAACTTCATATAAAATAACACTATATCATTCCTACTGCGGTCAACACAATTCTCCTAACCATGTCTATGTAATCTAGAACATTAATTAATGAAGAATAATAAAAGGTATTGACATTTGACATTCCATTCATATTAATAGCTTGAAAATAAGAAATGTAATTCTTTACAGTAGAATGCGTTACAATGGTACAAATTAGTTTCTCTCGAATGTCATAAGTAGCAATTCAACATTTGCATGCGGACAATTTGTTTAAAATAACATATCTATTTAAAAGAGGCTACGTTGTATATTAGAACTCGGGCTTATTGAATTTTGCACGAATGCGAAAACAATCTAAACTATATAAACTGTTTATACATGATAAGTATATTGTATAATAGGGTGCTGGGATAATCACTTGCCTCTCTTTATTTCTTATAACCAAAGAGGATACATTTCTGCCAAGGAAATATATTAACTGTCATTTTCAGCGTTGAAATTTCATACATAATTTTCATATCCATGAGACTACTGAGATCTAAATCACTTAAGATTTACAGTGTATGTATGTATATATGTGGATGGATGTATGTATATATATTGCAGTATTTACAATATATTATATATATATATATATGTATATATATATATATTTGTAATTATGTGTGTTAACAAAAGGCAACACCGAACAATGATCAGAAATCTATCCCTAAAAGATCTCATAAAGATGATAATGCATGATAATGTATATATTGGTTTATAGCTACAAAAGTAAAATCACGGATTTTTCTATATATTACAATTTACTAGTAAAATAGTTTATTTTATTATCGTATAAGTTTTGCCATTGAAATACTCATAAATATGGATGGATAATGAAATTCTTGACACAAGTTTGCAATCTATTTCAACTAAAATCCAATTAAGCTGCTTATGATGCTTGTTGGATATGTCTGATAGTTTGACAGCTAAACGTTTTAACTTCATATATGCCACAAATTTTTTTCATGAATACGAAGACTTGGCCTAAAAGTTCAAATTCGGGTCATGTACAAGAAATTTTGAACATTTACGAGTTTTATTTTTATACAGGATCATAAGATTCTTTAATGTTGTTGTAGTTTACGAATTGAGTGTGCATATAGATTACAAAATCACAAACTAGAGGGGAAATTCCGGCGAATATATCTAACAATTTCCTTATATCTAATCAAATTTTGCGACTGTACAGAAAACAACTGTATTTTAACTTTTATTTCAGATCCTAATGTGCATAATAGCAAGAATCAACAATTTTGGTTTCATAAATCTTCAAAATTCTCTATACTATTATTGATATTATTATGTTTAAGTATTATGCATTTGTGTGTGGGTATATATACTATTAACTGTACAAACGGAAAACTCATTTTGTCTGCCACTTATATTGATAATTATAAGTGATTATTTTATTGTAGTCAACCTTTAATTAGTTAGCTAATAAAACATATCGTCAGCGTTATGCAAATCGATAGCAATTAGATAAAAAAAAAGAAACAATAATAATAAGATAATGATAAAAAGATGATTAAAAAAGATAACAAAGAACTTGCTAATTAAATTGAAAAATACCCGATCAAATTTAATAATCATTATCTTAATTATAATCATATACTTGTGTTAACATATACATATAAAATATTTAAAAACATATATTATTACATGTTCGAACAGGACATGTTAGATTTAAATTTTTTGCTATAATATATCCATGTTTAAAATCGAGACACAATAATGTAATAACCGCGCAAGAAAAAAATATATAATTTACCATAGATAAAATATTAATTCACAAAAAGAGAAAAATATGTAGTAATATGATTTTCTTGCAAATTGACAACTGTAGTGTTCCACTTTTACATGCGGAGATGGAATATGGTACATGTGAAAGATATCACAAACTTGGCCCCCTTTAATCTGCACAATGTGAGTATGAGTAACTAATTGATATTGTATATAATTTATCTGTAATCAAAGATAAAATATATACAGGAAAGAAACGACTATATTGCATTTTCACAGTATTGCAAAAGATTTTATATTTAAGCATATCTAACTTTCTTGAAATAGTACACAAGCAAAGAAAGGAAAATCTCGATTAAATATGAATACATAGCACTGACGATACGCATATAGATAATTTAGTGTTCCTTAAACATTGGCAGTTGTAGCCTGGACGTATTGTGGTCCAAAATAGAGTAAAACAGTTGGGATGATTCATTTGAATTCTGACTTATTTTAAACAGTTATTCTTAAAATTAAGGGGAAGAAAATATAAGTTCTCAGGATTCAAAAGTTTTCGATTAACGTCGGTAAAATATGCTAAATAAAACAGCAAATTTTTAGCCAAGTCATTTTACATCGCAACATACTAAATATGTTACGAATAATAAGATACATCTTGTTCGTCTTAATGAATATAACTTTTCTTAAGATTACCTAAAACAATGGGGCATTTTTATCAAGGATCAAGAATCTACAATGATATACAACACACAGCAAGCGCAAATCAAAGTATTGTCCAATCAACTTGTTGGTGATCGGATTGAATTTTAATAGTTCGAGTTCAATATTTATCATAAACGACATTATACGTGTTGCCACAGAGCATATTATGTATAAAGTGCATATAACACGTTTATCACGTTTATAACACGTTTTGTGACATGCTCCATTTTTATCTCTTGTTAACTCTTTCTTGGTTTATCACAGCTGGGGCAGAGGTGGGAAGGAAGAGAACTTGTGTCACCCCAAGAAATGAAACTAGCAAAAATCCTCTATTCCTTGTAATCCCACCATTCCTTCTCATACCCTTCATGGACATGTTCTAAAAGCACTTTTCTTCGGCTATCGCAGTATCTTTAAAAACAAATGTAAATTTATCTTAAATAGGAATATAAACAAAAAATCTCACTTTCCTAAGAGTAATGCATAATCCTTACCTATATTTATCCTGAACCTTTTGTTTGATGTCCGCAAGGTTTTCGCTCGTGATATCCCTTTCAAGATATTCAGAGAGGCATTCTGTGGCACTCTCCAAATCCTTTTGGTTATCTTCAAAAATCACAGACTGATTGTTCTTTTTCACATAATAAGCAAAAACGTAAGTGTACATGAGAGTCTGTCTACAGGAACACAAAATATCAACTGCCTTTTTTAAAAATTGTACCTGAAAAATATTTAAAAATAATAGTGATGATATATAAATTTATATTCAACAAGCTTAACAAAATTTATTTATAAGAATTATTGTTTATTATTATTATACCTCGATCCACGACATATTATGCTGCTGCATTTCTTCCATCTTCTCCTTCACACTGGCATATAATTTACTTTCAAATTTTAGTGATTGCATATGATTCATATATCTATTGCAATAAAATAAATATCTCTGTAAAGCTGATCTGGATTTTTCTTGTGCATCTCTGGCTACTTTAGCCTCCTCTTCATCATATCGGTTACAATTATACCAGCTGGAACCATGTGGTTCCCAAGGACCAAGACATACCCAACAAAATTCTGTTTTACAATTTTGGTTCTTGCAAACCATATGGTTACACCCGCCATCTTTTTCGATAGTGACATTACACTTAGGACATTCCTTTGTATTAGCAGCGATCCAGTTTGATGTTTCGGAATCGTCATCGCACTTTTTGATCCACTTACGGAGTAAATGACACTTCACAGGATCATGCCAGTTTTCACCACAGTGGAAACAGAAGATATGTCCACATTTGCAAGTAACTGGTCTCGCTTCTACGTACTGCACCTTAATGGCGTTATTGCAATCAGGGGAAGGACACCATCTTAGTAACCTATTGCACTACAAAGAAGAAAAACGTAAGGACACTTACAACATCCAATAAATTTAACTATGTTTATCAAATATTTACTTCGACAAAGCTATTAGTGATTAAGTGTTGATATTTTAATTTAACTTTGGAATCTTTGACAAGTCGCATAACACTGGCATCGTCTACTAAAATGTCACAAGCATGAGCAGCACATGCTATTGTTTGTCCAACTCCTTCTTCCATGATTTTTGTTGTCAAATATTCTCCCCAGCAACCAGTACAAAAACGATGTCCACATTCCAGACCAGTCATCATCTAATAGTTTTTATAGTTTTTAAAAAATATATTTTATTTTTATGACTATTCTTCAAAGATTTTATAGAGATAAGATAGACTTACTGAAGATGGCAAGATCATGAAACAAATTCCGCATTCCTCCGTTCCATTTGTCGGTCTTTTAGGCTATATAATAAACATTTGTAATATAATTTCTATAGTGATTTGTCAGTAACAAAGTACAATTAAATTCAATTATGCACGTACGTTTACCAGAGAACTTTGGGAGGATCGAGTTCTGCTTATCAAAGGACCCTTTCTAAATGGATTAATGACACGTGCCTCGGCAAATAACTTTTCTTGATCAGGATCGTAAAATCGTTCCATCAATTTTTCTTTATCCCATTTAAAGTGATTTAACAAGATGCGTGTGGTGGTAGCTGGTATCTGTAGATTAACATGTGTACATATAACATGTTCTCCTACAGGTTAGCTTTAGAAACATCCTAGCCACAAATCATAATTTGTAAAACTTACTTCGACAACACTGTTGACTTCTTTTATAGAATCAACCATATGCTGTACGATCTCCTCTGTGGAAAGTACTTCAAAGGGATATTCGTCGACGTCGGTAGCTCGCTCCCGTGGATTACCGGACTCTATTTCCATAGCGAAATCAACGTCGTCGCCACTTGACTCGTTACCCGAGTCGACGTCGTCATACAGCGTTTCCTCCTCCGAATCCATTGTTATGTCAATTAACGGGCTTCTAGGCTTCTACACTGACGTCTCCTTTTCTTTCCTCTCTGCAGTAAACCCACGATCGGATCGCACTTAAAAGCACGTGGCGTCGGGTACGAGGAGCTCGCAGGAAGCGTCGTTTCGCTGTTTCGTTCTAAAG
>NJRP01000152.1:214484-236039 GCA_003063835.1 Aphaenogaster floridana | reverse complement strand
CTCTTACGACTGCGACTCATTGTAGATAGCCCATAAATACAATTTATATGTTAATACGACACGCGATATCAACAATCGCATCGGGGATTAACATTTTCACGCGCGTCTGGCGGATTCAGTGATTCACTCGGGGATCGATCTTCTCCGCGAACGCGGGGGAAGTCCCGCGTTGGACGCGTTCGCGTGCAATTCGCGATTCCGTGGATTCAGGACGCGCACCTGCCGCGAGAAAACAGCTTATGTTTCGGCGCGTGACGTCATCGTTCCTCGAGGCTGCTCGAATAAAGCATCCGGAGCGCGGCGGCCGTTCAGGTTGGGCGCGCGATTGGACGACGCGTCGCGGGACCGATTGCCGCGGTGGCGTCCGGTCCTCTCGGCGGCGCGGAGGATCGCGGGATTCACCGACGTGTCCGGGGAGAGAAAAAGGGAACAAAGTCAGCTGCCAAAACATCCGAGATGAACTCCGGCAGCGGACGCGCTAACGGCTAGTCACACGGCGCAGCGACGACGTTCGCGCTCGGTCGGCCGATTGCGACATTTCATCGGACGGGCGATGCGATTGACGTGCGCACGTACCACATACACACACGCGCACGCGCGCGTAAGTACACTCGCGGGAACGATGTTTTCGTATTGTCAAGCTTTGTTCATTTCCACTAATGGCCATTTCTACCAATGCAGATTAACTTTAATCTCGGTTTAACTTACTCTTTATCTTTTTCTAGTTTTAAGAATTAGAAAGAGATAAAGAGTAAGTTAAACCGAGATTAAAGTTAATCTACATTGGTGGAAATGGACTTGGAGACCCTTCATGCCCGTATCAGGAGGCCTATTCCGTATCTCTTAGTCCGGGTCTACAATGAGTCGTTAGTCGTTAGTCGGAAGCAAATTGACCAACCACAGTCGAATATTTATCGAATAATCGATTGTAGTTGGTCAGTTTGCTTCGGACTAACGACTAACGACTCATTGTAGACCCGGCATTAAAAGAGTGAAAATGCGAAAAGTGAGCGAATTCACTAGGTTTTGAGCAATTTCATTGGTAAAAACCTAGTGAATTCGCTCACATTTCGCATTTTCACTCCTTTAAGAGAAATACGGAATAAGCCCCCAGATTATGGATTGGGATTGGATTGGAATTTGACCAATCAAAGCTAAGTTCATTGAACTTGTTATTGGTTTTCTGTCTTCCGATTGGTCAAATTCCAATCCAATCCCAATCTATAGTCTGATACGGGCTTTAGGCTGGGTCTACAATAGGGTGTAGTAAACTTTAAGCCCTAAAAAATTGACCAATCACAGTAGAATTTGAGGAGAATTATCAACTGTGATTGGTCAATTTTTTTAGGGCTTAAAGCTTACTACACCCTATTGTAGACCCAGTCTTAATAAGGTCCAGTTGCACTAATGTTCTTTTGGCTTTAAGCGAGACTTAGGCTGGTATTCATAATCGGTTTCTTATATTTAAGATCGTCTTAAGTACAATCTTAAAATATCATGAACCAATCACACACAGAGCCGTATTAGCATCTTAAGACATTGCTTAAGATGGTCTTAAAATAAGAACGAACTATGAATACTGCTGTAAGGCCCGGTTGCACCAACGTTGTGATTGGTTTATGACATCTTAAGATTGTACTTAAGACGATCTTAAATATAAGAACCGATTATGAATAACGGCCTTAGAGTCACAAAATAGCGTCTCTAATTTTAATTGGTGATGCCATTTTTCAGCAAACTAATACGATTGTTTACAGTTACCATACCAGCATGGTTGCATCTGTATTTTACATCGACATGTAGAATGGACTGCACGTTGCGATAGACAAATGCGCACAGGTTCTAGAAAGAGAGGTCCTACATAGGAGGACTATGTTTGTCTCTTTTGCTATCATCTCATTGGTGATTTTGTTCCCTCCAAAATTCTCGCAATAACGTAACGTTGAACTCGGCACTAACTTGCTCTGCCAAGTACAGAATAGGGCCCCTGCTAAGCGATTCAGTAAGGGTTGGTTTATAATAGCCGTAACCGTAAAAATTGGCCATTCGTATTGGCCAATTCTTGTATAAATCGACTATGATTGGCCAATTTCTTACGGTAACGGCTATTATAAACCAACCCTAACTCGTTATCCTGTCGTTATGATAGCGACAGCCTATGAGAGTTGCCCCTTTCTCTTGGATTGTCTTTGCCATTGGCTGTCGCTATCATAACGACAGGATAACGAGTTACTGAATCGCCAAGCTGGAACGGCTTATCATCCGTAACAGCCGCAACTATCGAAATAATCCGATACTTTATCACATATTCAAAGACAATGGTTTTACATTGTTTTTCGTGTAAAACTAAACAGTACAATAATATGTTAACTATTTCATAGAAAAATTATGCGCGAGATTTGCAACTTTATTTCGACGGCCCTGCAAGAAAAGAGACAAACATAGTCCTCCTATGTAGTACCTCTCTTTCTACAGCCTGTGCGCGTTTGTCTGTCTATCGCAACGCGCAGTCCATTCTATATGTCCATGGTATTTTAAAATAACCTCAACCAAAGTGTCAAGTAATGACTAGTTGTTCTTGCTGAAAAATGGCGTCACCGACCTAACTTTGACGTTATTTCGTGACTCTTATTAGAAGGTCTCTGGTCAAGTCTCGCCGAGTCAGGCCGCCCTCGGCGCGAAATTGCGGGTCACGAGGCTGCGCCGAGGCTGCAAAACGCGCGCTTAAATGCGGACGCGCCTTGGAGGCCATCGGAGGAGTCTACTTCGATTTTGCGTACGATATAAATACACGCGCGAAGGACGAGCCTGCGTGTACGTGTGTATGCGCGCGCGCGCGTGTCGCAACTCGGATTCGCTAATTAGCACACGCGCGCGATTATAATAAGGCGGGACGACACGTTAGTTCAAGGGCAATCGATCCCCGCATGACGAGGAGAGACGCTAGGCTCGGAGACTCGGCGGGACGAGCGGCGTCCCGTCGCGAACGGATCCGACAAAATTTCACACGGCGGAGTTCTCGATCGGAGTTCCTGCTCCGACCGCGCGAGAGACGCGAACAAACGATAAACAAACCGGAGATACGTACAGCTGTTTGACTTATCTACTCCGTCGTCGAGGCTGCGTTACATTCGCGCTCGATCGGGATCGCGCGGTTTTTTTTATCGCCGAGGGAGAGACCTCGAGGAGTCGGGTGATTTTCCAGCACGCCGACCGCACGGACGGACGCGGGGCTCGCGAGCTTGGAAAGCGTCGGCACTCGCGAGTTCACACCACCGCACAGGTCACAGAGAGCTAACGAGGTCGCGTCGCGTGCAGGCGTTTATCCTCGCCCATCGCGACGGCTGCCGCGTTGTTACGAGCGACGACGCACAAAGAGGATCCGCAAGTCCGTGAGCACGGAGAACGCGCCGCTTGCCATGAAAGGAAGCGAGAGAAAGAGAGAGAGAGAGAGAGAGAGGGACGGCCAGAGGGAGAAAGAGGGAGAGAGTCTCGGACGAGTTTATAGCCCGAGCACTGCTGTCACGTCCGCGACGACGCGCGACATTGGATCCCTCGGGGATCGAACGACGAGCGTGCCACCGTTCTCCGTCGTCACCGTCGCCGTCGTCGACGCCGTGACCGCGAGCTGGGAGGTCGCACTCAGGGAATTTCGCGGGACAAGCCTGCGGGACACGCTGCGCGATTCGTGCCGGCGCGCGTGCGAATCGACGAACGGTCGCGAACTGTCTTCGAGGCCCGCGACGACGACTCCGTGACGCTAACCCACTACCCAGTCGCGCCGAGTGATTCGGCCCAGCGCCGCGAAGTGAGCCACGCTCGCGCGTTGCGCGTATCGCGCGCACAGCTGACGGATGCGCACGATCGTACGCTCCACCCGTGCATACGTTCAGTACGTACGACGTGCCGCGCCGTATTGTATTGTTTACGACGAGTGGGCATCTAAAGTATCTAAACCGCGACGCGGCTCCGGCTCGAAAAGTTCGACTTAGCGTGGTACTGTGACTCAACAATTTGAGTCGGATATCCAACTGGGGTTTAAGAAGAAATTCGACTCGGAACGTCGCTGAGTACACATGTTTTTACATGCTGTGTTCGCCTAATGTATTTTTCAAAGTCTGACGCAATAGATTGTCTGGGCTGCGTTCGGAAACATCACCCGAGGTCCTCTCATGTGTCATTTTATCCTTGTTTAACATTCGGTAAACAACAAGGATAAAATGCTGCATGGGGGCACCCGGTTTCCGAACGCGGCCCCGTTGTGTTCATCTGTATTCCTTACTTCTTCGTTTGACTTCACACATATTCATATTTTTGCATTTACCGATATCTGGCCAAGTCGGACCCGTGTACGAGACAGGGAGTTATTAATCAAAGAAGAAGAAGAAGAAGATGCTCCGTCTCGTGCTTTCTCCCGTCGACACAGACTTCTTCCGCTTCTTTAACAATGGCTTCCGAATCCCTGCCCAAGTGGAACACAAAAGTCATGTTGACGTCAAAATGATGCTAAAATGACGCCTTTGACATCATTTTGAGGTCATCATGACTTCAAAATGATGTCAAAGGCGTCATTTTAGCATCATTTTGACGTCATCGTGACTTTCAGTTCTACTTGCCCAAGGAGAACAGAAAAGTCAAAATAATGTCAATTTGACATCATATTGACCAAATTATGTCATTTTTTGGTCATGATTGAAATCTCGATCTAAAAATCAAAAAGACATAATAAAAAAGGAGTCAATATAAAGTCATTTTTAAGTCATCTGAGATTGAGATTTCAATTATGACCAAAAAATGACATAATTTGATCAATATGATGTCAAATTGACATTATTTTGACTTTTATGTTCTCCTTGGGTGGGTGAGTGCGGGAACGATTCAGCCAGCGGACAAATGAAGTAAATAATGAATTTGAATGAAATAAGCGTGAATGACGGATGATCACGATAGATAAACTATTGCGTCGGATTCCAAAAATGCAAGCGGAAGGAACGTCCCCGTACGAAGCGTCAAATGCGACTCCCCAAGGAGAACAGAAAAGTCAAAATAATGTCAATTTGACATCAAATTAACCAAATTATATCATTTTTTGGTCATGATTGAAATCTTGATTTAAAAATCAAAAAGACATAAAAAAGGAGTCAATATAAAGTCATTTTTAAGTCATCTGAGATCGAAATTTCAATCATGACCAAAAAATGACATAAATTTGGTCAATATGATGTCAAGTTGACATTATTTTGACTTTTCTGTTCTCCTTGGGTCTAGTCAAAAGACGTGGTCTGTTCTTTTTCGCTGCACTTCTGAACTAGTGCAATAAGTTAGAAAGAAAGAAAATATATTTGTTTCATTCTAACCTATTGCACTAGTTCAGAAGTGCAGCGAAAAAGAACAGACCAACGATTGTTCCTTGCAGCACGTTGACGTTGAGCACGCCGGAAATCGGAGTCGTCCCGGAGCAGTGATTTATGAATCGCTTTGAGAGTTTTATCACATGTTTCTTATGCCGAGGAATTGTTTGATACATGCAAAATGTTTCGTTAATTTTATGAAGTAACAGACGTATGCTCTTACGGTTAGAAATAAATACGATTAGAAAGATAAGCATGAAGCTCGTGCAAGTTTGGTTAATCTAGATTAAAAAATCGTCAGCTAACGATTTCTTCCATCTTCCAATCCGCTTTCTCGGCAACGATATCAGTCTAATTATCGTTGATAATTTTTGCCGATTACGCCTATGTACGAGGAAACTGGCGCGCACGAGCAACGCAAAAGTTGTATCGTCACCTTCACCCTTACGACGTTTCGTCGCAAATGCCACGTTGAATTTAGCCTATCTCGGTGAAAAATGAGTCTTCCCACTGTGAGAGACTATTGTATGCTGGAAAAGATCGGCACCGGGAGCTATGCGACCGTGTACAAGGCGTTTAAAAAGGTACGTGCGGATTCTCAGGAATTTTTTCCCTCCCTTTCGAAAAGATTCCAGGTTAGGTTTGTCTAACGTCCATTTCTACCAGGTAGAATAATATTAATCTCGGTTTAACTTACTCTTTATCTCTTTCTAATTCTTAGAACTAGAAAAAGATAATGAGATTAAGTTAAACCGAGATTAAAATTAATCTACATTGGTGGAAATGGACGTAATTGCCTCAAACCGCCTATCAAGCATCGATCGTTTATTTGTCAGAAAAGGAGACACAGGCGTAGCGTTCACTCGCGCAAATACACGTAATGCTTTCTTTTACGCATCTTTTTTTTTCTCCCCCGTATAATTCGTCAGAGGGTAAATACGCGTTATCGCCGGAAACTCGATAGCGTTCACGTCGCGTCGCATGCAGGGTCGGACTTGCTTCCCCTCGAGCCCTTGACTTGGTTGAGGACGAGGTCCAATTGAAGGACAATGGATGAGGTCAGACTTTTTTCAGATTTATTTTAAATGTTCCGTGTCGACGAATTCCCAGTTAGCCAAGTCTGCTGAAAACAAATTTTGCAAAGTGCCTGCTACAAACTTCGTTGGCAGAAAAACAGATTTGACATAGAACCTGACATATACAATGCTACTGGTAAAATGCTGGCAGAAATATAACAAAGTTTCTCCAACAAAATATGATAGCAGATTAATAGAAAAATCCAGCAGATCTTGATATACTTCTTACACAATTTGAACCGCATTCGACAGATTCTGTTCGATTTCTGTTGCAAATCTACTGTTAGATTTTGTCAGCAAGCCCTGCCGGCAGAACATGAGCTCAATGCAGACATAGATGGATTTGCTGTTTTTTCGAAATCTGTTACCAACATGGACGCCCTTATAACTTTTTTCAACACGGAGAAAATTTTTTATTAAAAATTACTATGTATGGCAGTAGCCGTGGACCATTGCTGGAATTATAAAAATTTTTACTATGTTTTTCACTAATGAGTTTTATATTAATAATTATTAATATAACATAGTAAAAATTTTTATAATTCCAACAATGGTCCATGGCTACTGCCATACATAGTAATTTTTAACATAAAATTTTCTCCGTGAAGGGGGGGCAGAAAGTAAATACACTTAGGGGTACCATTTGTAAGGCTCTTCCAAACGAACGTTATTTAATATTTTCAAATATTTTTTAAAGAAATATTTATGTAGATTTTTATTTTTAAGTGTATAAATTTCAAATAAAAATTATCTGGTTATCAATCATAAAATCATTCTAAATTGAAAAAATTAAAATCTAGGGGGTATATGCCCTTCCTTGCTTCCTCTCATGGGCGCCTATGGTTACCAATCTGCTAGTATACTGCAATTTGCTTATTGGGTCTTTTTTTTAAATATAGCGAAATATATTTCTAGTTTCATTTCACTTTCGAAAAAAAGATTTTCGCGAGAGATTTGACGCTAGATTCGCAGCGCGTTCCAAGTCTCAAAGCTTTTGAAGTTATTACCGTCCTTTGTGTGATGATCGTTCTTAGGATGGAAGCCGAGAGGTAGTCGCTATCAAGTGCGTGGACAAGGGCTCGCTCTCGAAATCGGCGGTCGACAATCTCGTGACGGAGATCAAGCTGCTAAACGTCCTCAAGCACGAGCATATCGTGGAGATGAAAGACTTTTTCTGGGACGAAGGGTTCGTTACGTGAGACTTTACGATACTATAACGTTATCTCGTCGTTAGAATGTGGAACGAGCGAATTAGATTAATCACGGACAACCGGTATTCGATAAGGAATCGCTTTTGATCAACGTGTATATCTTTTCTCCTGAGAAACAAAAAATGAATATATACGTACAAACAGGCATATATACATCGTCATGGAGTACTGCGACGGCGGAGATTTGTCGAGTTTCATAAAGAAGAAGCACAAGCTGCCCGAAAGCGCCTGTCGCAGATTTCTACAGCAGCTCGCATTAGCGCTGAGATACCTGCGCGATCATAACGTCTGCCACATGGACCTCAAACCGCAGAATTTGCTGCTGATGAAGAAACCCCAACTAGTGCTCAAAGTTGGAGGTTGGTAATCGACACGTCTCTCTTTTTCCCCTTTTCTTGTCGGGCTGACGTTTCGGAGGTCCTTTCGCTTTTAACGAAATGATCGCTCTCGACGGCGATCACGACTTATTTCGCGCCATTTCAGATTTCGGTTTCGCGCAGTACCTCTCGAACTCGGAGCACAAATTCACGATACGCGGCTCGCCTCTTTACATGGCACCCGAAATGCTGTTGAAACACAAGTACGACGCTCGCGTCGATCTGTGGAGCGTCGGGGTGATCATGTACGAGTGCCTTTTCGGGAAAGCTCCCTATTCCAGCAGTAGCTTTCAGGAACTAGCGGAAAAGATCAAGGATAGCCGACCGATAGAGGTGATCCTGTCGTTAAGATTTATTTTACTTACGTTCTACAAACGTGCGCGACCTAGCTTTAAAAATGTTGACGCAACGTTAGCAACTCTTTCTATTAAGAAGGTCCTGCAGCTTAAAAAAGTAGAGAGGATTTATTATTATGTAACTTTTCGTGTGTTTTAACACACGAGCTTTTGACCATTGCCATCTGCTAAATAATAAATAATAAAAGTTTAAACAATAAAAAGGATAATGTTATTAAAAATATTTTCTTTTTATAATATTAATGAATATGGAAAAATGCAAAAATTGTTTATAATAATAATTTAAATGTAGTTTAGACATCAATAACCAAGACAACAAGCATACCCAGTCAGAAAGGTGACGTCGATTTAATGTTAATTGGACGTCGAAGAGGTTGACAGCTAGTTAAGTCGAATTGATCGACGTCTTCGACGTCGAATTAGGGTTGATCGACTAACTTTTGACTGCATGTACAGTTGATCCGACGTCGAATCAATGTTGAAGGTTGAAGGTTCGTTGATATTTGATACGATTTCGACGTCGAAACAACCAAAATTTCAACTTATTTCGACATCATTATCGACATTGATTCGACGTCGGGTCAACCGTACATTTCTCACTGGGTATCTAAAAGAATAATCTTTAGATAAGTTTTATCTTCCAGATAAAGTTAGCAATAGCCAATCACAGCCATTGATTCTGAGAGATATCTTCCAGATAAAGTTATCTAAAGGTGAAGAAATTAAGCATTAGGCCGGTAATCACAGGCCGGTATTCATAGTCGAATCTTATATTTAAGACCATCTTAAGTACAGTCTTAAGATGTCATCAGCCAATCACAGAGCTGTATTAGCGTCTTAAGACATTACTTAAGACGGTCTTAAAATAAGAACCGACTATGAATACCGGCCATAGTCCGTTCTTATATTTAAGACCGTCTTAAGTACAATCTTAAGATGTAATAAACCAATCACAGAGCCGTATTAGCATCTTACGACATTACTTAAGATGATCTTAAAATAAGAATGGACTGTGAATACTGGCCATCAGTACCTTCTTAAACGCACGGATCATATTAATTTTCGATTTTTGCGATTCTAATATTGATCAAGGATAATTAAAAAATAATTTAATCCGAGAGCTTATTATCATTAATATTTAGTTCTAATATTGATATTACGACGGTAAGGAGATAAATAATTCAATGATATACACAGATCGTTATCTTGTTCGATTCAGTGACGTATAAATAATATGCACATTAATTCGCGTCAAATGTAATCGTGAATCACTCATGAGTGTTAGTATTATTAACCGTAGATGCCGAAGGCGGCTCATGTTTCGGCAACGTGTAAGGACTTGCTTATGGCTTTGTTGAAGCATAATCCTGCCGATCGGATAACGTACGACGAATTTTTCGCGCATGATTTTCTGGACTTGGAACACGCACCTGCGAAAGAAAATTACGATAAAGCAGCCGCACTGGTGCACAAAGCCGTTGAAATGGATGCCGAGAAGAATGCAAAAGAAGCATTTTATCTTTACTGCGAAGCGCTCAGATATTTCATTCCGATTTTGACAAGTAAGATCGTTTCGTGAATCTTTAACGTTCGCAAACGTCTCCATTTAGCTTTTTGGAATTTTTATGAATGTTTTATTATAATTATGCATTATTCAATTAGACGAAAGTGATCTAAAGCGAAAGGAATTATTACGACATCGTGTGAACGATTACATAAGGAGAGCAGAAACACTTAAAGTGGCGTTTATAGATGGAAATAACGAAAAGCGCTCGGCGCCTGAAAATAAAGGGAACACTTCGTCCCTGCAAAAGACACCGTCCTTGGAGAAAAGCTCGGCATTCACCTATAACGAATTACGTTTGTATCGTGTTTGGGACCAAAATAAAATGCTTATCTCAAGTGAAATTTTACATAGTTGTTTTTTATTATCTATGTGATAAATTACAAATACTAACGTTTAAGATAACAACCCGAAACTCCAACTTATAGATCATGGCAGATAGTTGTGACATAACGTATTTATTGACAGGAGTTCTCAGTAAAAGTACTATGGGTATGGTGGACGCACTTGAAATAGGAGAAGCTGCTGAGCAATATCTCGCTGAGGGTAGCTATGCTCTGGCTCTAGAAAAATTTCAGTCCTGTCTAAGTGTACTTGTACCTCTGTTGGGTAAGGAACCGATAGGCCGAAGAAGAGATTTGCTGCATAAGCAGGTGATTGGATGGATCAGAATATTACACTCTACTGGAGTGTCTGGACTCATTTCTAAAGTCTTCGTATGTTTTTCTATGAATTTTAATGCAAAAATAAGTGTAAAAAAATAAAATGAAGTAAACACTATTAATATAAGTAGATTTGAAAATATATTTAATATATTCCAAGAGACTTTTGAAATGATTCAATACATGCAACAATAAATGATTGCAATTTTTCTTTAATCTTCGGACAATTGTACCTATCTGACAGATTGATTTCGTTGGAAGGGAAGTTTGCTATATCCCAAGTAGAACACGAAAGTCATGATGACGTCAAAATGATGCTAAAATGACGCCTTTGACATCATTTTGACGTCATCATGACTTTCTGTTCTACTTGGAATATGGTTTGGTTAAAATCAAGAGTAGAAAGTAATGCGTTACTTCTTATCATTATCGCTACTTTTTTTAGTAATGATTTAGTAATGATTGGTAGTGATGTTAACGTTTTTCATAATGATAACACTAGAGATTGAGAAAGTTACTTTCGAAAAGTAACCCAGGTAGAACACAAAATCATAATAAGATTATAATGACATCAAGTAGAAGTCATTTTAGGAAAAATCATTATAACGTCATTCGATACACTTTTTATGATGATTTTGTGATAAATTATTGATATGAGCCCCTTAGTTGACAAGTGGCATAAGTCCAAAATTTGGAAAAATGAGTCTGCTATAGAAATAGAAAGTCTTATGAATGCTTGTTTTACTTATCAACTGAACTTACGTGTACATTGTTTTTTTGTTTATAAAAAGTGAAAGTCAATTTTACATTGTAAATGAAATGACCGTAAAAATTTGTGGAACAGTACTGTTTTTACAAATTTTTACGGTCATTTCATTTACAATGTAAAATTGACTTTCACTTTTTATAAACAAAAAAATAATGTACACGTAAGTTCAGTTGATAAGTAAAACAAGCATTCATAAGACTTTCTATTTCTATAACAGACTCATTTTTCCGAATTTTGAACTTATGCCATTTGTCAACTAAGGGGCTCATATAGTAATGATTTTCAGAAGATTTTTTAGTTAAAAAATCACTTAAAAATCATTGCTATATCAAGAATTAATCACAAAATCATCATAAAAAGTGTATCGAATGACGTCATGATTTTTCGTGATTTTTCTTAAAATAACTTCTACTTGATGTCATTATGATCTTATTATATATGATTTTGTGTTCTACCTGGGAACTCGTTACTCGTACTTTTAAAATATTATTCATTTAAAAAATTTAAGTAAAACTTACACGTGAAAAGTAACACGTTATTAACAAGTTACTTTTCAAAAGTAACTTTCCCAACCCCGGCGTTACCGTTACCGTTATAAAAAAATGTAACGTCATTACTAAATCGTTAGTAAAAAAAATGACGATAAAGGTAACGGCATTACAAGTAATGCGTTACTTCCCAACCTTGCCCAAAATGATTTTATACGCCGCTGTCCCTTCAAGGACATTTTCTTGTATTCCCTCATAACCTTAAATAGTCCGACTAGAGAGAGAAGAGTATGATGGTATTATAAGCTATACAAAGGTTAGGCGTAAAAAAGTTTGAGAAAAGCTCCCCGGAAAGTGTGTATTAATCACACAATAGGTATGACAGATTTGTAAATGTGTATTGTGAAAATAAGACGGAAGGAATAGTGTGAATAGCAATTTACTTTGAGAATATCGCATAGTTTGAATGTTCGGTATTGGTACATGTTACCCGAGGCGGGCTACTCGAAAGACGACTATTCGTGAGGCGACTAATGACCATTTCTACCAATGCAGATTAACTTTAATCTCAGTTTAACTTACTCTTTATCTTTTTCTAATTCTTAGAACTAGAAAAAGATGAAGAGTGAATTAAACTGAGATTAAAGTTAATCTGCATTGGTAGAAATGGCCATAAGTTTATTTACCGGAGGGTTAAATTGCTGTTATGTTATTATGTGTGCATGCTTGTAATTTATAGTTATAATCATAGTTATTTATATTTTTGATCAATAGGTACAGATTTGGATGAAGGAAGCCGAAAGTACCAAAGGACTCTTGGCTACCAAGGATATAGATTCCTTGCAACGAGCATCCGAGCAATGTGTTTTACAATAACCAATGTATATATAATTGGTGTAATAGAATAATTATTATTTTGGCTGTCAATAGTCCTCTCTGCACCATTGTACAAACTTGACCATTCGTCACTCCGTATCATGTACCATTTAATGAATCAACCAACGTAATAAATAATTTTATATTTATTGTAATATAAAGATTAATTATTATGGCCAATTAACGATACCTACCTTTTTTCAAATATTAAATTGGAAATGGTTATTTCAAGGATCAATTAAAAAATCAATATCTTGGACAAATATAAAGATGGAAGATAGGGGAATTTTCCTTTCCTTTTCCGCAAGGGCGCGTGCGTCGCGCATCGGCTTTACGATTTCCGGCATGATCACGTGATCAAATAACGGTCGCGGCTGCTCGGACATTTCATGGAAAATTCCCATTTCTGAGCTGGAAATCTCCCCTCCCCTTTTTGTGTATATATATGTACATCCCCTCCCGTTTGCCCCCGCCGCGCCATTCGTCGGTCGCCGCGCAAAACCCCACCACACGCCTGTCGGCACCTATGTACTACCTCCCACTCCTTCGAAATTCTCCGTCCCCCACCACGCGGCCATGCGATACCGGATGTGCGGCAACGTCGCAACCGTTAAGTACATAAGACGGAAATGGGGGTCTGAGGGGGGCTGGGGGGGGGGCCGGGGCAGCGCGGGAGGGGGTGAGCGGAAGAGAAGAGGAGAGAGTATGAGAAAGAACTGGCAACGTGTGCCACATTCAAATCTGATCTGAAGCCCGGTCGGCTTCTTGGCAAAACAGTAGAAAACGCGGCTCGAGAGGGAATCCCGAACGAACGACGTGTTGCTTCGCGCGTGTACGTCCCTCGCTATGTAATATACCGGTAAGGCGAAGTGTACTGCGCATCACAGCGACATCGCCGGTGTCACGGTGTGGTGCGAATGTGTGAGACACAGTTGGACGTGTTGAGACACGTTGTGGCGCGTTGAGACGTGTTCGTGGCGTCTGTACATTCTCTCTCTCTCTCTCTCTCACACACACACATACGCACACACGTATACGAACACCATCTCCTAGCTACACGAGCTTGGCGCATTCGACGGACTCACAAAACGCAGCCGCGTCTCCACCGAAAGTACTCTCTCGCGCGTGTTGATTACGACGCGACGACGGCGACCCTTCCTTCCGGTTCTTTTGTCAAGCGCGTACAAATTTTCGCGCGCGCCCGCGCTCGGCTCGTAAGCACCCAATTCCATGTAAATGTCACGGGTGCGCGGTGGCATAGTGGCCGTGTCGCGAACAGGGTTCCACACGACGTGGAATTATGTGCATGGATATCCAGTTTAACGAGAAGATGGGCGACAAGAGCATCGACGAAGACGTACAGATTGTCGAGGCCCGCATCAACAAAGGTAAGATTTGAGGTTAGGTAGGTGGCGACGATAGCGGCGACGGCGGCATTGGCGGGCGGCGCTAGCTATGACGGTGGCAGTGGCGCCAACGTTGGTGGAGACAGCGATCTACCAGAAAGTAGACGCGGTCCTGTCGAAAAGGAGATGGAAGGGATACGGCAGCCACGTACGTGTAGACGCTGAATGTACGTAGAGACATGGCGTCTCTTATGTGTGAGTATCCCCTCTACCTCCGTTTCGATGGAGCCCGTCTACTTTCTGGCATTGCTGGGCAGAGGTGGTGGCCAATAGTGCCAGCGATGCTGGCGATGGCGGTGATTCCAGTCACGACGACAGCAGCGGCGGCGACAGCGGCAATGGCAATGGCAATGGCGGCGGTAATGGCGAAGGATCGCGCGAAACTTTATCTCCTTCTCTTCTTTTCCTCGCGATCTTACTGTCCCCGTAGCGTACACACTGCGAGCCTCTTCCACGCCTAGATCATATTACTCTCGCGTTAACATTGTATCCAAGAATCCAAGTATCCAAATATCCAAGAATCGTATTCCTTCCACAAGACGCGGCTTTCGCGTGGTACCGGCGAAACGTGGTCGGCGTGCATTCGATAAATTAAGTGTAGTACTAGGGTAGTAAGAATTTCCACGACAGAATACATGTCGATAAAATACCGGTATAAGCAAGTAATGAAGCCATGTCTAGAAAATGTTTAGAAAAAAAAAACTGGTGTTTAAGTGTTAACGAGATGTTAATGAGCACTACTTAATGTGCGTAAACTTTTTTGATCGGTGGGTTTACTAAGATTTTGCATAGTTCTTAATACACCATGGCCCGTATTCTGTACCATCTTTTATCGATAAAAGTGCCTTAAATGTGGCTTCTCAGCCAATCAGGTGGCTTCTAAGCCTCTTTTAGAGGCACTTTTATCAATAAAAGAGAGTACAGAATACGGGCCTATGAATTTCTATATCTCGCTGTATCATTTACAACTTGTACATTAAATTGTGCACATGCACACACGAGCATATACGACAATGCATGCACATACATATATGTTTCAGTACATGGTTATAAAATAATTACGAAAACGAGAATTGGCTTTTATATAAAGTATATCGATCTGTTACCAGATGAATTAAAATTTCATATGTGACTTTATAAAACGTGTATATGTGTGTGATACACCATAGTATTATTATTAACCCTAGCTTCCCACACTGGGGTTCCTGTAACCCCAGGTAAAATTCTCTAGTTTGCGATTTTCAAATGTAACTTCTCTTACAAGCGAATATTTTACAAACTACTGTCTTTCATATTTTTCTATGCACAGGTATATTCCTCGATGGAAAAAAATTACTTAAAATCAGTTGATTTTTTCTTATATTTTTAGCTAAATACGACGTAGGGTAGCCTGTACCCCAGTATGGGAAGCCCATAAAAATTTGTGTGGGAAACTAGGGTTAATACAGACCAAATAGTCTTCTCGATTACACATGTACTTAGAGTATTATCTTGTCAACGGCGAAAGAATGTTTTTTCGGAAACGTGAAGTTGGAAATCAATATTCTGGCTTGTTCGAATGCTCACTGATAATACAAACTTGTTTATTCCAAAGACAGGTATCGGTAAAAACCGTCGTTTAGTGTCCACGTAAAAACTGTCCGCTAGTTTATCGCGAGTAGAAAAGTGTCTAAAACGATAGCGTGGCATTTTCCAGCTGAAATATCCTCCCCCCTTATTTTTATACCTTATATCCATATTTTATTTTTTCTATAGTTTTAAATTCCTTTTATTAATCGGATATTTTCAGTTATTTCGAACTATAAATAATCGCGTTAGGAAATTCGGAAAAAACGGGCATTTTGATTTGCGAAATACCATTTCCGGAGAATCCCTGCGTGTTTCATTATTGATAGTACTATCCATGGCAAGTGAATGCATTAGCGATCATGCGAGAGATCAGCTGGCCGTCATTTTCATTGATATGATGCGTGAAAGACGACGTATAATTACATCTCTATTGATGATATTAATATTGATTTCTATTTACATTGAGTCTATGTCTACTAATATTGTTTTGCAGGCATCTATTCCTAACGAAAATAGACGTGTTTACCTCGTGTATAGTGTTTACCTTATTGATATTTGAAGTATTATTTAAATATTCCGGGCATCGTGACAAAAGTACATTCGGTCATATTTATTACTTAAGTATTACAGTTTATTTTAAAGCAGTTTCTGTTGGATTTAATATTCTGGACGTCGACTAAGAATCCAAGAATTTTTCTCACTACTGGAATCAATATTCAGACTCTTTTTTCAATATTACTTACAAGATACATTATCTAATTATTTGGATAGCGTGCTATACTTCCAATTATCCAATACATATTTTCTTATACAGGGTGTCCCATTTTACTGTTTTAAATGGGACACTCCGTATGTATCCCTTAAATTTTAATACTTAATCACATACGTGTTTAATACTTAACATATATTTAACCTTTAGACTGCCGGGAAAGCCACTTTTGTGGCTCTGAACAAATCTCGAAATTCTGCACAATGTGTATGTTATTTATATAGATAAATTTTTGGGGAAAAAAAACACTATTTTAATGAAAAAATGCCGGCAGTGTAAATGTTAAAAAAGAAACATCGGTAAGTGATACTTTCTTCTTGTGATTTTGCTTGTATCTCCGTATCATCAAATCTTATCTCCTTCAGTTATATTTTTTTCTTCAAAAATAAAAAATCGAGGAGCAAGAACATAGACCGATAAAATAGAGACCGTAGCCATATTACTTTTTTTGGTCAAAAACTGGTCGACACAAAAAAGTTGATATACGCTACTTTTTCTATTTTTTTTTTTTTTTTTCAGCAAAAAGTAACACGGCTACAGTCTCCCTCGCTTCTGTTCCATATTCTCTAGCTCTCTGCTTTTTCTCGTTCTCAAAAACGAACATGCAGCTGAAGGCGAATTGCCGATATCATCGAGATAAAAGCAAAATCATAAACGGTACTGACTAGCATTAAGAAACAGGAGTTTGATAATGGTTTACAGCAATGAGGAAAATACTTGAATTAGTACATCTCAAATTAAAGAAATTGTTAATTTGGAGAATGCTGTAGTTAACTAGCTAATAATAATAATAAGCTTGAACTTTGGATGCCGTTTCATGTATCTATTTTAACTTTCTCATAATTGATATATAAAAAGCTGATCCTTATTTAGCGTGATAGGCGCGTTTACTTGGCAGGATGATGTCATAGTTTATTTAAATCAACCCGTAAGATGATCTTTGACTGCTTAGAGGCGTTATCTCATCGTTATAATTGTGATTGGCAAAAAATTGCGACTTAAAAAGAACTTTTTGTTTGAACTCTCCAAGAAAAGAAAAATATAAAGATGTAGAAATTTTATTTTCTTAAATTCGAACATATCAGTATATATTTCACACACACGCATGCACGCGTATACTATTTGAACGTATCAGTATATATTTCACACATACATGCACGCGTATACTATTTTTTTATGCATTATACAGACATGCATCGGTTATAAATATAATAAAATTATACATATTGTGCGTTTTTCGATAAAAAAAAAGTTATAACACACGCACACGAAGTTCTGGAATATTCTAGTTGGGATACTACGGACTTGTATAGCATTCATTTTAATACGTTTGTAGACAGCGTGAGTACGGTCTGCAAAGTGATATTAAAAAAAAATACACGTTATCCTGGAATAGGATCCCTTTTATACTTGTCATGCAAAGTAAACGAAGGTTATCGCTCTTAAATTTCGCGAAATTGCCTCGCGTTGCGTCTCCCGCGCTATTATTACGAAAGCATGAATTTTCCATACGTCGTACCGCTCGCCGTTAAATCGTTTCGCGCAGCGCCGTGTCTCTATGTAATAATGCTATGTGCCGAGAACGCACCGCTTGTTTGTTGTAACCGCGCATCGTGTAGCGCGGAGCTGGGCTTGCTCGCCACGAGTGCGCCTGTGTATCCGCCAGCCGGCTTGCTCGCGCGTATGCACGTACACGCGCGCTATGTGTGCGTTATGTACAACCGAGCGAGAGTCGGGTGGAACCTAACATGTGCGGCCCCGCGCGCGCGATATACATAATGTATCCGCCCCTATGTAGTACATAAGGAGCGAGGAGTGATGTAACAAAGAGGCAAACTCCGGCGAAGATGGCCGAGCGTCGCCGAGGGCCGTCGGGCAGCGCGCTATGCTTCGCGCAAGTCGTACGCGTGCTCTCGGCACCGCGTAGGAGCGCGCGGCGCACGGCGAATCTCCGTCAGCTGCTACGAGCGAACGGCGCCATATGCAATTTCGCGCGAGCTGCGCGAAAAAAGAGAAATTACGCGTGCGTAAAGGATGGCGTGACGGATGGCGATGCGATACTCCGCGCCGGACCTTTTTTTGCCCGTCCGGCCACGACCTTTGCTCCCTTTACGCTCTATTTTACTTCCCGCGATCATCCGCGGGAGGCGGAGCGGGAAAGCGGCGTGACCTTCATCTGGTCTCTCCGGCTCTCTTTGTCGGTCGCGAGAAGGAAATGCATCTTATTAACGTTCCGTTGCGAAATTTGCTCGTCTTATGCTCCGCTCGCGCGCATACTAGAGTACGAGTGCGCGTTGGGTAACTATCATCCGTCATGGTCATACTTTCATCAGTAAGGTACAGGAAATAGGACGAGCCACTATCGCGCGGCGATAGAGGACCGGGGAATGCGCATGAAAGAGCGAGCGAGAAAGCGACGGCATAAGAGAGGGATAGAGGAAACCGAGTTATAGCAGAACGCAGATAGATTGGAGGAGAATATATCCTCTCCCCCGCCGCCATATTGTTCTTTTAGTAATCCCTCCCTGCTCGCCTCGCACCACATATACTCGCCGATCTTTTCCCCCACTCTAATTGTCCCCACCCTATCTTCATCCCCTCCCGAACCAAATATGCCTTTTGTTCGGCATAGCAACAGCAGCGTTAGAGGGCTACTATAAATAGATCGCTACGACTTTCCAGTGTTGCCAAAACGACTGGCCCAACGTGCTGCGCAGTAAAACTAGGTGCCAAGGCCGCAACGGCAACGTCGCAATGCTCGATGCGATATGACCTAATCAACCATGTATTTCCAACGTACTATACTCTATTGTTTCTTGCATGAGGGGTATCTATAAAATTTAATCAACTCTCGGAATGCGCGTTGAATAAATAATAAACGCTCATATCTGAATATCGTGTATTCGCAAAATTTTGGAAATTATTCGGGTTAGGATACGAGGGGGGGGGGCGGACAATTATTTGGATGCTAGGAAAAAGAGAATCTTTAACCTATATAATTGCGCGCGGGACTCCCGAAGAAACGTATTCGCTATAGTCATTTTTTTTATTGCAAGTTTCTCAAGTATCGATCAAGCGACGTTGCTTTTCCGCGCGCGCGTTTCTATGTATTCGTATATGGCTGAAAAGTGAGACAAGAGAGGGAATGGGCGTGCCCGGAGCGCGAGAACCGGCAACGCCGCGCTCGTAAATCATGATTAAAATAATAAGTATAATACATATGTAGTATATAGGCGGCCGACGGGTTTATATACATAAGAACTGCGCAATGGCGCGAATGGGAGCTAACGTCTGGCTGGGTTCTGCGCAACTTCGGTACTCCCCACTCCCTATGTAGTCCCCCACCGTCAGGGCGAATCCCATGGGCGAGTTCCAAGAGTGATGAAGAGCAACGAATCAAGCGTTGGCATTAGAGGGGGGATGAAGTGAGGAGGGATGGAGGGATGGATGAAGAGTAGAAGAGGGGGGAGTGGGAGGGCGATAGGGCACCTGGAAACCACGACTATATACCCCCGCGTGCGTTTACCAATCTTGGCACTTTGCCTGAAAGAGCATATCGACCGTGCGACGTTGTCACATCGTCCGCGCGATCTTATACGCCAGTCCTGGCTACTCTTTGAGCGGTATGTACCTAGCTCCTGCAACCGATCCATGCTACACGACGCGTGCGATCTGAGATGGGTGGTCGTTTAGTTTCAGCTATCCACGCATCTCACTATCGCGCCCCTCCCCCGCTCATCCCGTCTTTTCCGTTATACTCAGAAAATCCGAGGCATGGCGACCAAAAGTGAAACGTTCGCGCATCAACTGAACGAGGTTTTTTTTTAGGATCAATGTATGCCGAATATTTGACACATTTACTAAAAGTAGCGAAATCTTATTCATGTTTCTAATGTGAAGTAGAGCCAACAGGAATGAAGTAGCTCTATAGCTAATTCCTAATATCCTATCTAACAATCGCTTCTAATGACATATCGTTCGTAAGATAGTCACACATGTACATGCTATATGTAGGATTGTCGTTCCACTTTTCTAGTTTCTTTTCGTTCCTTTGCGCAAAAAAAAAACGAATTTTGCAAATGGTTTACTCGTGTATACAACACAGATTCGCTAAATTCTACTTGTCTGATAAGTCATTTACAATTCTGTTACAAGCTAAGTATCAAACCAGTCGTATTTAACGGCGATAGTGTCATTTATCGTACAAAAATCTTAAACTTAAAAAAACGCAGGATTTACGTCCATTTCCCCCAATATAGATTAACTTTAATCTCGATTTAAATTCTTAGAACTAGAACAAGATAAAGAGTAAATTTAACCGAGATTAAAGTTAATCTAGATTGGTGGAAATGGACGTTAGTCACGGGGAGATACATCTGCCACATTATACAATTATTGTAGGGGAGTATTTATTTACGGTCACTGTAATCGTTATCACAGAGGTTTTACATGCTAATTATCTACAATTCATAGGACCCGGGCGCGCGGAAGATTGACATATTTCGGTCTCGTTCTGCGGTGTACATTCTGTACGAGACATCCTGGGTACATATTATGAATCTGTTCGGAAATGATTCCGTTCGGAATGATTCCGAAAAACACAGGGTACGTATTATGAATTTATTCGGAAACGATTCCGTTCGGAATGATAGTCACTTGTTCTATGCTTGTCTTTGTCGTTTCCTTGTAGTTTCCCTATCTTTGTCCTGTGTTTTTCGGAATCATTCCGAACAAAATCATTTCCGAATAGATTCATAATATGTGCCCCAGGACACGTATCATGAATCTATTCGGAAACGATTTCGTTCGGAATGATTCCGAAAAATAAAGAACGAGGATTAGGAAACGACAAAGACAAGCATAGGACAAGTGACTATCATTCCGAACGGAATCATTTCCGAGTAAATTCATAATACGTACCCTGGACACGTATTATGAATCTATTCGGAAATGATTTCGTTCGGAATGATTCCGAAAAATAAAGGACAAGAATAAGGAAACCGACAAGGAAATGATAAAGACAAGAATAGGACAAGTGACTATCATTCCGAACGGAATCGTTTCCGAATAAATTCATAATA
>NJRP01000152.1:143120-210708 GCA_003063835.1 Aphaenogaster floridana | reverse complement strand
AGCTAGGGGGTCGATTGTGTATCTCAAAATTTAGTGAAAATTACAAAAGTGAGCGAATTCACTAGGTTTTGACTAATGAAATTATAAATATTCTAGTCAATTCGCTCATTTTTATAAGTTTCACCAAGTTGTGTGATACAACCCCCTAGGAGCGTTTACGCTTACGCGGTTTACATTTTGCTAATCGCGTCATCGCGACGCGGCGCGCCGTGTCATCGAGCGCGCGCGCGGGATCGATCGAGGATCCTCAATCGAGACGCGTCACGTGCGCGATGATTCGGTTTTGCCCCCCTTTGACATTGCCTGGTTCCGGACCGGCGTGTTCCGCACGATGGAAATTCGCGGTTATTTTGACGCGAGTTTCCTCGTGGAGGCTCGATGCGCGAATCGATTCGATCGGAGACGAATTCTGCGTACGGTTTCAATTGCCATGTGGCGAAAATTTAGGCTTATACGATGAAAAAATGACTATTGATAAAAAATTGTTCCTTTTGAATTCTCTCTCTTTTACCATTGAATCTGATTTGATTTCCAATATGCGCGTATTTTTAGTTTACGTGTTTAACACGTTGACTTCCTCTGCAATTAGATAATTTTGTCTTCGACACCATTTTTATATCAGTATTATTTTAATATAATATTTAATTATATTTATATTTTTTATAATTATATTTTTTTATTTGAAATTTACAATAAAATTTTATTTCCCCTTCCAAAAAATCAAATCCGCGAATAGCTAGTTATTCATTTATAGATCGTCAACTACGAGTTAACTCGTATTCGGCAGTCAACATGTTAAGACAGGCGCGAAAAGTTGGTTATTTAATTTTACTAATTAATATTACCTGATGATTGCGTATTAAAGCACAATTATGTACTTATATGTATTTTATGTTAGTTGACGTAATAGTTTTCGGACTGAGTACCAATACAAAAACAGCTATTTTTGTATTGGCGCGCGAGAAATCGGCCTACATACTGAATCGATTTAGAATTTATCGGATGTACTTAAAGAGATATAGTCCTAGTCTACAATATATACTTTAAGCTCTAAGGCCCAGTTCCACAATCTCCAGTTAACTTAACCGCCCGGTTATTCCATTGGAATTGACCAATCGCATTTGTTAATTTTGCTTAACGACAAATGCGATTGGTCAATTCCATTGGAATAACCGGCCGGTTAAGTTAACTGGAGATTGTGGAACTGGGCCTAAGCCTTAAGAAATTGACTAATCACAGTCAAGTGTGAGAAGAATACTCTACTGTGATTAGTCAATTTCTTAAGGCTTAGGCTCAGTTCCACAATCTCCATTTGTCGTTAAGCAAAATTAACAAATGCGATTGGTCAATTCCAATGGAATAACCGGCCGGTTAAGTTAACTGGAGATTGTGGAACTGGGCCTAACAGCTTAAAGTATATATTGTAGACTAGGGGTTATTGTCGCATAATGATTCATAAATTCACATGATAAATAATCAAAAATAAGCTTAGCTACTATTACCCAGGTGATAATGATTGGCAATAACCGATTGAATTATGATATTTTATAAACAACACGAGCAGAATTTCTTCTGCTGATAATGCTCATGCAATGTAATCAATTTTTCGACTCACAATACAATAAAAGATACTAGTTTTTTATACACAATGCATATTTTTTATCCCAAGTATTGTTTTCAAAATTCTACGCGTATGCAATGTTATGCTCTTGATGGAATGCCCTTAATTAACTAGCGTTAAACGACAACTTTCGAGAACACGAAGCTTATACATCCTTGTTTTTCAGATTTCGAAAAAGTCGTCGTCAAGCAAGAACGTCCCGATGATGCGGAAATCCGTGAACTGGCTGCCAAAATGGTGGAAGCACACAAGGCGAAAATGTTGGCGAACATGCCAGCGGTGCAACAACAACAGCAGAGGCAGCAATGTCTCTTACAACAGCCTACTCTTCCCGGCATTCTTGGATTTCTGAACAAACGGCCAACCGACGGGCAGTCCGCTGCTAAACCGACAGCGAGTAGTTTGGAAAATAAAGCGCCGACACCTGACGACGATAGCCAGAGGGGACGATTCGGTTGGACGAGCTTCGACGAATGTCACATACCTTATATATTTCGCTCCGGCGAAAAGTATTGCGCAGTACGCATCCTAGAATCTAAGCTTCTCAACAAGTACCTGAGCTTTCTTCATTCGGACATCTACAGTTGCACGTGTATAAGGAGTTACTACATTACGGAGGCCGAGAGCAAGTTGTTTAATGAGATCAACACCAGGCACTGCGAAAATCAGTTCGGTAGGGACGCGTTTACGTGTAAGGACCTGGTGGTGCGTCTCTCGGATGCCAAGGAGTTTTATACGTTTCTCGATGTGTGTTATACTAAATTGACCGCCGGTACCAATCCGAATGTCACGAGTGGACGCAAAGCGGAGAAATGTGGTTTCATACGAATAAACAAAGAGTCAGTGGTACCTTACACGGTAAAGGACAGTCTGCAGTATGTGCCGCTGTTTTATTTCGAGGGTGAAACGGAAAATCTCAAGCTAAAGGCGGAAAAGCTCGAGGGCTGGGATTTATCGTACTTGAAATTCTGCTGCAAGGTACAGGGTATACGTAACGAACTGTTCGCGAGTGAAACGTGTTCGGTGATTAGTTTGAGTGATATTAAGAGTTACTTTCCACCGGGCACTGGCTTCGAGGACTACTGGCCGACAAAAGTTATGGACTCGCAGTTATTGGTGAACAGCAACGGGAGCGGTACCGGCGGTGGATGGACAAAACAACCGCCTACACCGCCGGCGACTAAGCCTCCTTCCGTGCAAAACGCGAGTAAAGCAATACCACCACCTCTAAGCGCGCGTACCGTACCGATACCTAATATGATGCCGCGGGGGGCTGTCGTAAGTACGGCGCCTCAAATGCCGCGAATAGGACAGCCGAGGCCCGTCGCGACGACGCACCCCGCGCATTCTTCCCCATCGGGACTTCCCACCGGTAGGTCGAGCATAGTGTCGCAACCTATGCTGAATACTGTTCAAGGTGTGGTTAACGGCTGGTCGGGCCTCGTCGGCGGTCAACCTACCTTTCAAACAACACTCGGCCCTCAGGCTAACATTATACGAGCGACTCTGAACAATGTGATGCATAACGTAAGCTAATTTCCTTGCATTATAAATCGTACCATGTGATTCGAAGTCTTGATAATCTTGATGTTATTGTAACTTTAAGTTTTTATACCATATACCAGACCAAATGTACAGCTTTTTATTTTCAGCAACAAATGACAGCTGCTCCCAAAAGCTATCCTCAACAATCTAGAAGTAGAGCAGGCAGTAGTGGAGCAGCAGCTCAATATCCTGGGGTATATCCGGCAACAACCATGCAATCGGTTGCTCAAGCCCAACCACCACCTCTTATACGAGCAACTGTTCACTCCAATCAACCCAATCTCGGGTAAGCATCAATAGAGCTTTCTAAAAGTAACATAGTTTAGTACGTATACATGTGTTATAAGCTCACAAAAAGCTTTAAATAATTTCAAAAAATATCTGTTTTTCTTGTATCAATGTTTTTTTGACAACGATATGTATTCTTATACCGTACGCTTGCTTATGATCAAACAAACCAATTAGTATAGGCTGTACATGATATCCAATCAAACTGTTGCACTTATTTGTTTCGTATTATGTATGGTGTTGTATTGTTTATAATAATTTAAAAAATCGTACATTGCAAAAGATAATTTTGGTTTTTAGAATAAAAAAAGTTTAATAAATATATCCCTTTTTAATAAAATTAATTAATGTGTGAAAATAAAATTGAAGGAAAGAATTTCACTTCTTGTATACAGCACATTAAGCATGAAATATCGAGCATCAGAGCTATATGCTTATCCTAGCTTGAAACATTATGTTTACATACTTAATGCGTAATTATAATTGTTATGTGTAGAGTATCTGCACCATAGCTTTCTGCATTTGTACATACAACGTATGATTTTTTTTGTATAGTTATCCCACCTATGGGAAGGATGATTGGTGAGTCCTTGTAACATATACTATTGTCATATAGATTATCATAAGAAATAAGATAGCATGCATAAATTTATATCTCAAACTGATTCATATAAATAAATTTAATATTAATATTTATAATTAATCTACACGACTGTCTTTAAAGCTTCTTTGCGTGATAAATACATCAATTTAGTTGTGAATTTACTTTGCAATGTCTACATCACAATTTATTAATGTTATGTACATTTGTCACATAATGTGTTCATATATTTAAGATTTTATAATGATTAATGTGTATGGTTTATCATATTGCTGTCAATATATTATATAAATATAGAATAGTCTATATATATGTATATATATATATATATATATATATATATATATATATATCTAAACGGTCATTAAATTATTTCAGGTAAAAAAGGACTTTTTAAAGCTCTAGGACCTGAAATCTGGAGAACTAGACTTCTTGGTGAAAATTTTTCTCATAATTTTTATATGAATTGGAACACTTTTCAGAAATACTGAGAAAATGTACATCTTTTTTTAGAATTTTTCATATGTGGTTTCTGAAATATTCTAAGATTTGTATAAAAAAATCTGAGAAATTTTCTATAAAGTTATAAAATTATACAGAAATTCTCTGAAAAATTCTGAAATTTACATTAAAATTCTGAAAAATTTTAAAAATTTTCATCAGGATTATAAAATTTTTCTTAGAATTTTTCATATAATTTTTCAGAATTTTTATGTAAATTTCAGAATTTTTCAGAGAATTTTTGTATAATTTTATAACTTTATAGAAAATTTCTCAGATTTTTTATACGAATCTAGAATATTTCAGAATCCACATATGTGAAAAATTCTAAGAAAAGATGTATATTTTCTCAGTATTTCTGAAAAGTGTTCCAATTCATATGAAAATTATGAGAAAAATTTTCACCAGGGTTGGTTACCTGAAAGGAAACTCTTTTGTTGGTCAGGTTTTAGGTAAAAAATATTCGTTACCTGAAAAAAGCCCTTTTTTTACCTGAAATGACTGTTTAATATCCAAGTAAAGACCGAATGCCCATTAGTTTGCTTATGCAAATGGAAAAAGCTTCGAACAATAGCATTGTAACCTGCTATAATTCTAACGCAAAATGATATGTTGTATTATTACACATTATTTTTCAAAAATTATTTATAAATCAAGGTATCTGGATAATATCCCGAGTAAAATTATGAGTAAAATATTTGAAATAAATGAAATGAATGTTGACAGCATTATTATAAATCCATTTGTAGAATTGATTTCTTTGTTGAATTGATTAATAAAACATTTATAAATTGTTAAAATGTTTATATATATTTGCATATGGGAGTTACTTTTATATAAATCTATTTTATTACTTATTTTTACAATTTAAGAATGCAAAAAATGTGTTTATTTATTAAAAAGTAAATTAAATTATATTTTTATTGCATTTGTAATTTGTAAAAATATAAATATATAAATATATAATTTAACTATGTTTGCATAAGTCTCATATTGTTTTTGTGCAATATTAAGTATTTTATTAATTTATGTAAATAAGATAAAGATGCAACATACACGCATAAAATTAATGGATACTCATATTTATTGCCGAAGAGGCTAAAGACTTTAATGATAGAATAAGTAAATAAGTGATATAATAAAATTAGTAACAATTATTTCTACGAAATAGTAAAAAATAATATATTAATTTTTATATTTCAGGGTGACCACTACATACACAACACCTACGTTAGGTGTACCTAATGCAGTCACAGCAACTACATATCCACAGATGCTTGGTTTAAGCGAACAAGTCCAAGCTTTAATGCCAGTACCTACATCAGCATCAAATTTATTACATCCACAAAGGCATACACCATCTGTGCATAACACATCTCATGCGAAATACCCACCTCCTTTGATACCAGTCAATGGTAGCGGTAGCAGCAGCAGTAATTCTAGGTATATCATTACTTTAGGGGAATCAAATAAATATGAGATTAATGGAGTTTCTTGTTTCAGTATTTATAAATACGTTTGATTCAATTAACAAATAGTAGTGTTCACGTTTAAGTTATTTTTTAGGGATTCCCGAGGAAGGAAACCATTGATACCAATATCGGAACCACATATATCTACGTGTCATGTACAACCATACCAAATACAGAAAGCACTAATTGATGAAAAGATGGTACCCTGTATTAATTTCAAGCCTTACATCTATACTGAATTGTTGATGACACTTCCTGACTTTGTTTCTAATTTTTTTCCTGCCTGTGACATCGAGAGTTGTAGACAAGTTCTTACAGATGTGCTACATATAGACTTATATCAAGGAAATAGGTAAATATATAGATAAATATATAAATAAATATATATAGACAAATAAATAAATATACATAAATAGGACAGTGACTATACTTGGCACAACATATTTAATGAAATTATTCATTTTTACAAAAAAATAAAACTTTACAGACTACAAATGAAGATGTTAATGGAGGCAGGCAAATGTTCTTCGCTAACGGAAGATCTGCCTTTAATCCAAGTTAGAAGTGTAATGAAATATATGCCACAATTCAAGTATATGTTTAATCAAAGAGGAGATATGGTCATGCCTTCCCCAGCTCATTCGTCTGAAGAGCACCCTGCCAAAAAACGTCAACGTACCAGCTAGGATTGGCTACAGCCTTACTGGCCTACTTATGATTATTACCATTCGGCATTCTAAAGCCGATATTTTCATCATCGCGTTTTGGAACGCCGTTAAGAGAGGCGTATCTAAATAAAAAATTATAATTCGCGTATGATGCGTGACAAAATATACATATGATTGACGCTTCAAGTGTAAAGTGACACAGTGACAAGCTATTTCTTTCTCCAAAGTGTATTGAAGAGGATACTTGTAAATAAAATTGAAACGTGTAAATTTCAAATATGGTTGACAATTCAGATCTGTTTTCTATGTAGAAAGATTTAGTTCAATGGTCGGAATTAGATGCAATTTTCGGCCCAATTTTTGTGTCGACATCCACTATCCTCTTCTGGCGTTTTGACAATGAATTGCTGGATACGTATAATTAAGGTGTGCGATGCTTTGTCTCGGGAGAAGCAATATGACGATATTGTTGCTTCTTATCAAACCGTCATCGAAATTTTTTTCGGTACGGCCACTATCGAGACAAAAAGCATCGCACTGCTTTAATTACGCTTGTCCAGCAGCTCATTGTCAAATGCGAGTGACAAGGAGGATAGTGAGCGTCGGCACGAAAATCGACCCGAAAGTTGCATCTAACATTGACCATTGATTTATTTTATTTTTATTTTCGAGAGACCTGTTATAATATAAAAACCATTATATTATTGGACAAACTAGACCTAAGATAGAGAGCGATCTTATTTTCAAATTAAATGTATCCCATCATTCCACACACACACACACACACTTATACACACAAGAGCATACGTGCAACATAACAAACACCTTTTTTTCTACCTCTTTACATAACAGTGAATATTCTTTCAGATTCTAATTCTTTTAATCATATTCTATAGTGTTCTTGTTATATATTAGTATCTTGCGAAAAAAATGCAAATTTTGTTTAAAAAAAAATTCGGAGAAAGAAAATGCTATTATCCCATTTGCAAATGGGCATAACGTGCTATAGAGTTATTCAGAATGAATAACCTATTTTGCATATTAAATGTATATGAATAAAAAAAAGCGAAAATGGAAGTAAAGCTTCTTCAAGTTCCTAGCTATTACTAGTGCGTATCCTGATAACTAGCTGCAAGCATTAGTCCATTCATTTATTGCGATATTTTGCGTGAGTTTTTATACCATTTTCATAAAACTTGTTAAAAAGCGTTAAGGTAATTTATTGAACAGTTTTTATTTCGACTGTTTAAAAAATATACTGTGTACAGAAGAATATGGCGGACGTATTGAATGAAATGGTGAACCGAAACAAATGCCTACTTAATGTGAAAAGATTGCAGTGAGCAATATCTCGTGAACTACATCTATAGAAGATATGAATAATATGTAAGATCTGATACTTTCACACAATTGACAAGTAAAAAATGACATTTCTTGTGTTTTTTTTTTCAGTATTGTTACGAATAATATTTCACAATATTGCTGCTGTATCTTTCAGATATTTGCACTGTAAACTTTTGCTTCAGGCAGCGAATTTTTAGAAATGTGTTACACAATGGTACCTAAATTTAATAATTCTTAAGCGTTCGTACAAGAAGTATCTCGTGATGGGTTTGGGTGAAAATTTATTGGAATTAAAAAGACTGCGTGTGTGTGGGTCGAAATATAAAAAGTTCGTAAAAGTGTATGACAAACAATATTTACGCCAAATGCGTTGTACGCATTAAGTGATAATTGATATACAATAAAGATCTTAAAGAAAGAAATGACAATTTGACGAAACAAGGCGGTTTCGCTCAAAGCGAAGGCCAGATTTAATTGTGCAATTATGACACCTTTAACCCACTTCACAGATACGTTAAATTTATGTATGCATTCGAAAATGTTCAACCTATGTAGAAAGTTGTTAATATTTATATGGGTATAACACTAAAATGCGACGAAAAAGGATTCAAATGATAAAAAGATAAAATCTGGTTGATATTTGAAACCATGTTAAAATAGTCTTCCACATTGATTCATATAAATACGTCATAAATCAAATTTTGTTCAGTTCAATAAATTATTTCGAAACATCGACATTACATTAATATGTCTTTAATAATTGTGTCATTTATTTCCATTTACAATAATAGAATGCAGGACGCAATAGGGGGCCCTTCTTTTCAGGGCAGCGTATAAAATGCTATTTTATCTCTTCTCGATGTGGGACAGAGGATTAAAGAGTTATTATCGACCGGCTATATATATATATATAAATATATATACTTTCGTCACTCACTAATTTTAGCGTAAGAAAGCTCTAAAAACAGTGTACATGGCAAACAAGTGTATATAAAGAGATAATTATAACGACTGTGATTCACGTCGAACGTGAATCTTCCGCATAAGGCAGAAATTGTTTGGATATTCTGCGTAGTGAATATAGTGTATTATTTATGAAGCGATATTTTGTGGTATTACGATTTGGAAGACACCTTGCATTGCGCTATCGAGAGACTTTGGACTGGTATACTTACAAAAACAAAAATGGTTCAAGAAAATGTAGAAGAAATCCGAAGATGGAGAAACGTCTGGCGGTTTATTATTTAAATAAAAACATTTTTGAGAGCGGTGATATTATTTCATTTAATCGACGCATAACTTTACGTTAATTTCGTTTCTACAATATTATAATTTCGTTTCTACAATATTATGTGTTATGTACATAACGGCTAATCAAGCGGTTTTAACGCCCGAAATAGTACGCGTCGCTTTTTATTTTATATTTCATCTCATTCGCGAATACGTAAGTAAGTTTGATGTAATTATATCGAACGATGCTATATAACTTGCGGAAGGACTTGCATGTATAGGTATACATGTGATAAAAGAAAGTACATGTCGATATTACATTGCGATTCTTTGGTGCGACGAAAAAAAGCGTCTACGGAATTTTTTATTTTTATACTTTAATTAGATTATTTTTACGAGAACGCGTTTATCGTTCGATTACTTCGTAAATCGTCCCGCGTACGCGTTTTATTTCTCTCGAGGTAAACGCAAGAGATGGCTCCAAGATGTTTAAGAGTATAATATCATTTTTAATATATTAGATTAGCACATTTATTTGTTAACGTTTGTTAAAACTGTGTATTATACTTTATCACGCTATCATTTGTACATATAGTGCATATGAAAATAGGACTACTAGATATTTCAAAATAAATTCATGATACAATCAATGGAAGCCAGTTATTTTCTCGCGTCCTACATCCTCCGCGCGTGCGCGCGTTTTACTTAATAAAACAATAATTTTGCATAGGGAAGAGTTGCCAAAAAAGATCGTACTACTTAAGGTATTTTATATTATATTTCTTATTTGGTACTCTCTAGTTTGCACGCTAGTTAATATTGGAAATTGTAGTTTGATTTAAGACACCTACTGTTATATGATTAACTTTTCAACAAGTAAATTTAATTTGTTATAAACCTTTTTATAATATGGTATAAAAAGTACGATTTAAGTAATTGGTGTTCTAAATCGTACCTATCGGTTTCCAAAAATATAGCTGCTTAAAAATAATAAATTTGCGAATGAAAATAAAAATATGTTTGAAGGTTATATATTATATATTAATAACATAAAAATATCCAATATATAATATGATTAATAATACGATTTGAAATCTCTGAAATGCTTTAACACATTCGCATTTAGCTTATTATATAGATTAGAGATGTATATATTATTTTATAACTACATAACTATTTATGTAGTCATAAAATAATAAATAATTAATATAATACATAAATGGTAAATAAATAATGATCATAAAATGATAAATGAACACAAATTGTGTCAAATCATATCAGTACGATATAAAAAACCTCGTGGTACGATTTAGGAAACATGAAATTTTATAAAGATATGATTTAATTTTTTATAATAATTGTAACGTGTACATAAAATAAATGTAAAATGTTAACTACAATAAATTTGTTTTTTATAAAAACAAAAATATAGACTAAAACTGCGTTGTTAGATCATTATGAGCTATCATAATTCAATCACATATATTGTAATATTCTAGAAATATTACATATTTTTTTATTATATATTCTGATATTCTAGGACTGCCGCTAGATGGTGCTGCGTCTCGTAAAATTGTCGAGCTTTCTATATAGCCAAAGTCTATATAACCGAAGCTCGGACATGTCATAATTATTTGTGCATGATTTATGCATGCATTTATTGTTAGTGCGGGATATGATTGTGTCTTTGCACAAAAGAAATTAACGAACATAATATTTAGAAATTTAGTATTTAGAAATATTTAGGACATTCTCTGAATACTGCATTGAGAGACGTTTCAGGAATATATCTACATTATTTTTTAAAATATTTCAGGATCATTGCAAAAATATTGCAAAATATTGTTTAAAAAAGAACATACCCAAACAACATGTAAGTCCAAAAGATTTTTTAGAACGTTTTTGCGACTTTACCAGAAGACGTCCTAAAGACGTCTTTTTCAGGATGTCATTTTTATTCTCATATTTAATTACCGAATCAGATCCTGGATTCGAATCCGGGTACTATCCCAAGGAGAACAGAAAAGTCAAAATAATGTCAATTTGATATTATATTGACCAAATTTATGTTATTTTTTGGTCATGATTGAAATCTCGATCTCAGATGACTTAAAAATGACTTTATATTGACTCCTTTTGTATTGTCTTTTTGACTTTTAGATCGAGATTTCAATCATGATCAAAAAATGACATAAATTTGGTCAATATGATGTCAAATTGACATTATTTTGACTTTTCTGTTTTCCTTGAGAAGGTATCTAAAAAATTCAAATCTCCGGATGACTCGATTTTGAAGCATCACATATTCACTATCAGAATAAGCGGATATCCGGATAGCGTTAGATCCGAATGAATCTTGAAGCTCCTAGTTACGACGCGTTACAGGTGCGAAAGAAATCCCAAGAACAGAAAAGTCAAAATAATGTCAATTTGACATCACATTGACTAAATTTACGTCATTTTTTGGTCATGATTGAAATCTCGATCTCAGATGACTTAAAAATGACTTTATATTGGCCGGTATTCATAGTCGGTTCTTATTTTAAGACCGTCTTAAGTAATGTCTTAAGATGCTAATACAGCTCTGTGATTGGCTGATGACATCTTAAGACTATACTTAAGATGGTCTTAAATATAAGATTCGACTATGACCGGTATTCATAGTCCGTTCTTATATTTAAGACCATCTTAAGTACAATCTTAAAATATCATGAACCAATCACAGAGCCGTATTATCGTCTTAAGACATTACTTAAGACGGTCTTAAAATAAGAACGGACTATGAATACCGGCCTATGAATACCGGCCATTGACTCCTTTTTAATTATGTCTTTTTGATTTTTACATCGAAATTTCAATCATGATCAAAAAATGACATAAATTTGCTGTCAATATGGCATCAATATGCTGTCAAATTGACATTATTTCGACTTTTCTGTTCTCCTCCCAAGTAGAACACGAAAGTCATGATGACGTCAAAATGATGCTAAAATGACGCCTTTGACATCATTTTGAGGTAAAAGGCGCCATTTTAGCATCATTTTGACGTCATCATGACTTTCTGTTCCACTTGGGGGGAGCCTGACAAACGACAAAAGCCGGGTTTTGAAATCCGTCACGTGCAACTCGCAGCCGCGTTCGCGCCGGAAGTACGTCACCCGCGGGACACTTCGGCAGACGGCGGCGGGATGGCGCCCCGTCGACCGCGAATTATAACGAGCTCGTACGGGAGCAGCCGAAGCGGCTAGTCGCGGTCGCCATTTTGTCGGGTAGTCATCGGAATCATCTTGTCTCTGTCACCACGGTTATTTCGTCCGTGTCTCGTTCGGACGGGGTGAAAAAGCCGCCTGTGCCCGCCGTGTATACGCGCCTCACCGCCCGTACGTCGCACCGCAAATGGCTTGTCTGAACACCCTCAAGCAGGAAATCAAAACGCTCGAATCCGTCTTCCCCAAGAGCCATGAGAGGTTTCAGATAATGTCTGCGAGCGTGGACGAGCTCAGCTGCAGATTCGTCGGTAAAAATGGGAAGAAGTACGAAATACACGCCAATATCACAGTAAGTGCAACTGTGGCGCGCCTACGACGAGGATGGGTGTACGCCGAGTGCCGCTCTTTACACGATCGTTAGGTCCGTGTGCGAGGTGAATGAGTGCGTGAGTACCGCGCGTATCCTACGCACGCACGTATGTACGTTCGTTCCGTCGGTGCATCTCGTTCATTTCGCGTATCCCGTTACGGACGGACACTCGCCAGGTGAGTCTCGGATGGACGGACAAAGGAGAACGACAACGACGAGCAGCCCGACGTTGTTTGGTGCCGCGGCCGAGATCTCTCGCCCGCTCAATCCCACGTCTCTCTCTCTCTCTCTCCCCCCTTTTCTCGATCGTCTCGGCGCCGTTGGCGATCGATTTTTTTCCCTTGCTTTTTCTCCCCCGCGAGCGCGAGGATCCCCGTCGGCGGATTAACGGCGCGATAACGGGGTCGATGCCTGTCCCTTCGCGGCTCGCGCAGGGAGTATCGGTGCCGCTCCGGGATCTCGCGGGCATTGTTTTTTTTTTTACACACCGACGTGTCGGACAAAGGTGGAGGAGAGACGAGGACCGAGACAAAGGAGCCTCGTTCGCGAATCTCGCGCCTTATGGACGTTTCGCGCCATGTATCTCGCACCTTAGGATTGCAAATTAATCGGCGGCGCGAGTCGATTTTTTTCTTTCTCTGTCTCTTTCTCTGTCTCTTTCTCTCTCCCTCTCTCTCTCCTGCGACGTAGAGGCGCAACGACACGACCAGTGTGTGTGCGCGCGCGATGTCAGCACGAGGAACGTCGCAATCGAGCGCGATCCTTTTGCAACGCGTATTGCCGCTCGTACGGTTACGCCGTAGATATTTCAGCATCTTTCGTGCATCATTTACCGATTACGCGACAGCTGTCGGTGTGCGTGTGCGCAGGAGTTCTTTTTTTTGTGTTCTTTCGCGTGCGTGTTTAAATGGATGTATGACGTGCGTGGTTGCGGTCCTTGTGTGTGGAAAGTTCATCTTTCGTTTGTCTCCTTTCACTATAGTTCACAGTAGTCAACCGTACATATTGGGTGCATTCGTTTACGCATTGGCTGCCGCAGATGTATCATTTTATCCTTGTTTGTTCACCGAATGTTAAACAAGGATAAAATGATACATCTGCGGCAGCCAATTGCGTAAACGAATGCACCCATTGAGTTATAGGAATTGTTGTTTGTCATGCCATAAAGTTAACGTCAATGATGTTTACATAGGAAACCTATCCTTCGACGCCGCCCGTCTGGTTTGCCGAATCCGAGGAGACTAGTGTTACGAACGCTGTACAAATTTTAAGTAACACAACAGGCCGTGACAACCATGTAATCAATCAAGTCGGCATCCTGTTGAAAGAGTTATGCAGACTACACTCGTTACCGGAACCACCGGACGTCGAAAGGCTGAGAACTGCTTTGGATCCGTTACGCTTAGGAGGGTCGAACGAAGCTGTGGCGCAAAGGATGGACGCTGAGGACCTAGACGATATCGACGAGGATGAAGAGAGCGAGACTGAGGAAGACCTTCATCTGGATATGGACGAAGGAGACGCTAATTCTAAGAATAAGGTAAAGAGAGATAAACTTGGGCGAGTAGTTTACTGCCGTTCAGTTATTGCTGTCATTAATCTCCGTCATCTTGATCTTTTTTTAATGATACAGAGTGAAGAAATGGATTTGGAACATCTTGCGACGTTGGAAAGGTTGAGACAAAATCAGAGACAAGATTATTTAAAGGGATCTGTTTGTGGAAGTGTACAAGCCACCGATAGACTCATGAAAGAACTACGTGATATATACCGAAGTGACAGCTTTAAAAAAGGTATGTTATGTTTAAAGTTTTGTGATTACAGTTAACCCCAGTTTTAATAATTATTATACATGCATTTTATGTATATAGTGTTTTCAATTTCTTTGACCAACTTCAGAAATGAATTCTTCACATTATAATAAACAAAAAATTCATACAAACTTATGTCCGAAAATGAGATGAAAGTTGACAGATCAGATTAAAATCATTGAAAGATTAGATTTAATAACAAAATTTTGAACTGACAAAATCTGATCGATATCAAGTCATAGTTCATAAAAAATATTTGAAAACTTTGAAAACAGTTCCTTTGTGTATTCAGTTACAATTAAAAATGAAGAATTGCTTTATTTTCAATGTATTTTTGATACTTTTGAAAATCATTATTCTGAGATTTTTGGAAAGATGCGGCAGTCCATAATCGTCATTGGGTGCATCCAGATGCACAACCGCTCACTGAGCGCTCAGTGAGCGGTTGTGCATCTGGATGCACCCATTGTTTGCATTCAGTCAGACGGGGGATATCTTGGACATTTCTTGTAAACTGTGACTTGACATTAGTCAAATTTTGTCAGTTCGATTTTATCATTAAATTTAATTTTTCAATGATAATATTTATTCCACGAACTTTTGGGCATAAGTTTACATGTATTTTTTTACTTCTGAAGTTTATCAAAGGAATTTCGAAACATTCTATATACTTCTTTTTTTCCAGGAATGTATAGCATAGAACTAGTAAATGACAGTTTGTATGAATGGAATATCAGATTGATGTGTGTAGATCCCGATTCACCACTTCATAGCGATCTCATTCTTTTAAAAGAGAAAGAGGGCAAAGACAGTATTCTTCTCAATATGCTTTTCAAGGTAACTTACTTATATAAGACTTAAGCTTCGAATAAGATGTATGTATCAATTTGTAATTTTTTAGCAATTTCATCTAGTTTAAAAAAAATACCTTATTCTAAATTTTTATTATCATAGGAAACTTATCCGTTCGAACCTCCATTTGTAAGAGTCGTACATCCTATCATATCTGGTGGATATGTTCTTGTGGGAGGTGCAATTTGCATGGAACTTCTCACAAAACAAGGATGGAGTTCGGCATATACGGTAGAAGCTGTTATAATGCAGATTTCAGCGACGTTAGTGAAGGGGAAAGCGCGTATACAGTTCCAAGGATCAGGCGGCGCTGGCAAAGTGTGTGGTGGACAAGGCCAATACAGTTTGGCACGTGCCCAACAGTCATTCAAGTCTCTTGTACAAATACATGAAAAGAATGGTGAAAATTTGCCTATTTTTTGTTGTGCTTATTGTGTTACATCGCTTATAAAATGTTGTTTTGTGCTTTGATAGGTTGGTTCACACCCCCAAAGGAGGATGGCTAATGAACACCGATTGCGGAGAAGTACCGAAAATATGATACATGCTTACAGCTGAGACTTTAATTCGGTGTGTGCCCAACAAGTAATTGTTATGATAATGATTTGATACACAAACACAACAGTAACTAGGTAACTTAAGATACTGAATTAATCTAACATATAATTCCTTTGATGGCTAAAAAAGCTGCCGTATACCTTGGTTACGTATCCATATTTTTTTCGATCATTAGTAGTTAGATTGCTAATTGTATCGAAATGTAAAGTATCATTTCGCTTGAAATTGATTCTTATGTTACAAGAATCCCAGTTACTATTATTACGATATAGTAATTTTATGTACTCCTTAAAGATACATATGTTGTACGTGCGAAACAGTATAATTATTCTGAAAAATGCGTTTGCGCAATCGTGCTTCCTGTCTCTTTAACGGGAGGAGATTTATAATCAACGTTTTAGATTAATATATTGCTGGACAAATTTTGAAGTTTTTTTTATTATTTTATATCACTTTCTTTACTTTCTATAAAGCAACGGTTATGTTTTGTGCATTTCAATGACAAGGCTATTTTTTTGCTAATATATGCCGTAAACAAGTAAAAGTAATGGTAGTGAAAATGCATCTCTTGAAGAAAAATGTATATCACTTCTATTCTTGAAATCCTTTGCCAGATATCTCATAAGTAATATCTAAAAATTATGTGAGCGCACAACCAAGACATTTCTTTCTTTAAAAAGACTATGTGGAAATAAAATAGCTAAATAGAATATAAAAGTATAGCTTTACGTCGGGAGGCTCTAGAGAGTACGATCATAGAACTTACAAAAGTTTCTGCAAGCTTTTCAGACTTGCAATTAAGTATGTTTTGTAAAACTAATTTTGTCTATATCAATATTAATCAAGTCAGATTTTTGACACGAGAAGCGATATTTTTTTACATTCGGCGAATAGTATATTTCGTAGCATTATTGGATTAAATGAAATGTAGATCTTACAATGCTTGTCTGTATTGTATACAACGCAGTAAATTAATGTGGATGTTTATCTTTTTGCATAGAAAATAAGAGTGAGTTAGATGCGAATATATAGATGCTATAGCAGCATATGTTTTCTTTCTTAAAGTAGTAAATATTACAAAAGTTTATGTTAATCTTTTCTTTGCAATATTATCAAGACAGCTTGTAACTTTCTATAGCATATATATCCAGTTGTGTGTAATATTCAATCGAATATAGGAATTGTATAGATGTACATAATGCAAGTACTCTTTAGAGTCTTTATCAGAGAGCATAAATGCAATAGAAGCTTAAAAGTTTTGGTTGTGTGTTTCATCTACAAATCCATTCTAAAATCTATTTGTCATTATTTTCTCTATGACACAATCTATAAGGTATAAAATCATGTATATGCAAGATATAATTTTTTAAATGAGAGATGCGCGAGAGTTAAACATTATCCACATAGAATTAATTCTTATGTGCAAATTTGTTTTCGAAGAGCTATATATTTCATGCAAATGTTGGAATTTCTAACAATCAGCAATAGGGAATTTCCTCGGGCGATTTTACGCATTTGGTAACAATCGATTATTGTTTGTGTAAGCAGTAAATGGCCAAAGTGTGTCATGTATGCACTTCTAAAGCGAATTTGTCCATTAGAATTAATAATTAACAATATCGTAACGTTTATAACTTTAGTGAATCTAATTTTTGCTATCAATTATACCTGTAAAGGATATCCCTTTTCATAAAAATTGTATATTTGTTAAATGCATTTTGCAATACGGCATTGAAGTTAAGTTGCTGAAACTGTAAAAATTACAGACCTTAATTGGTAATACTCTTCGAATTTGTATTGCACTTCTAAGCATTTATGCAGTTTGTTTCGTACATACATACATAGATACACATGTCCTGATTCATATACATGCATGTACACATACACATATACACATATGCATTCTGTTCCTTATGCTTCATCTTCCTACGTAATTTCGAATGCGTAGTTTCTGCGACCATCATGTTCATTTGCAAACATGTCAAACATGAACATTCACGAATATCAATTACGAGTAGTCATATTATTTTCATAAGAGAGTCAAGGAAATCTGTCATTTTTGTTGTAAATATCGTCAATTGAAACAACTATAATTATGACGGTTCAACTCTGTTATACTTCAGGGATTTTTATTTCACAGAGGTATCATTACTTTGATAATATTATGTTAAGGTATGTGTCTGCGTAATTATCGCGTTTGCTTTCGTTAGAATGAATGGATATACCTGAACGCCTATTAATCGTATGGAGATGGAGCAGTACATATGTTATTGGCAATAACGCATGTACAATGTATCAGTACACATGATTATTGGTATAACTGGATCGAGAGTAGCGTGGGTCACTTGTTTCGTTTGCGGTACAGTTTAACTCGTTTGTGAGCAAATCATATGAACAGTATCGTCATATAAATAATAGATTCTTAAGTATAGGTATGCGATCATCGAGCTCCTTGTCAACGGGTACCACGATTTGTACAGCCGCTACCCGTTTGACATTGAGTACTGGTTGTTCGACGTTAAACGTTATGTTCTTTGCCAAAACTTCGTGTCGTCTGTTAAGTTTTACTTTTTTTTTTAAATAATTGCGTATATGATCGCGGGGAGCAATGTGACATGTGTATTTTTGCTACAAATATCGTTGAGACTCTTCGTTCTCTTAACACGACATTCGACTCTTGCCGATATTCGTGATGATTTCAGAAATCTCAGAGTCTCGATGTAAGGTCGACATGTTGCACGCGATTAGTTCGAATTAATTACGTTTAATAAACGAGATACTACGATTGACAAGAGGTGCGTAATAAGATAAGATAATGATAATCCCACGCAACCTGTCGGGATTCGTTCCGGACTAAACATTTTGATGAACGATGTGCGCCTAAAAGAACAAGTGGAAGTTTGAGTTAGTCGGTCATCACATAACTCTGGAATGCATTTCTCAAATCTTTAGATTGTGTGCAGTAACGTAGACATCAAATTTTTGTTATATATTCGAAGTGATCTTTCTATTTGAAGACTGATAAAAGTAGAACTTGAATATACTTTTCTTCCACGTTACATTTGTAAAATGTGTCTTTCACTTCGATTCGTGAGCATGAGAATAAAAGATACTCGAGCAATTTATCCGCGTCGAATGGGACTTTCTATACTTGTGAATATGGAAACATTATGAAATTGTGATCCATAACATTTTCGTACGAAGGCATTAGTGCCAATTGGGAAGGTGGATGTACATATCCCATTCCAAAAGTATTTGTGGCAAAAATAGTCGTCTAAAGTCTCTTCCAACTCATTTGTTCACTTTCCACGTTTCATTAATAATGTGGATATCTGTTTATTATGCGTTAAGTAAATGCAGATAATCGATTGATGTAATGATAAATTATTTCTTTTTGTTTAAAGGGAGAGCACCCGGTTCACGCGGAACATAAATAAGCGACTGAAGCGACTGATATCTAAAACATGATACAAGCATGTATGGAAATTATTACATCTACGTGTACCTGGTTACAGATCCGCATTCTAATCAAGATAGAACGACAAGTAATAATCTCCGTTTCGCTTGAACCGTGGTATTTGATCGTATCCATTTGATACTCGGGATATAACGACTTTGTGTATCGTGTGTTAAGTATATAACTTAACTCTCATATTATAACATTTTCTGACGAGGGTATAGACTTTCGGATCGAAGCAGCGTCGATGTTGTGCGCGTCGAGAGAAATCGCGATTAAAATTTTCTTTATTTTCAGTCGCAAATTTTCGAAATCGCCCCTCTCCACTTTTTCGTAAATCTCGAATGTCGGTATTTTCTCGACGTGGACGATTATGTTCCCCGAGTCTAAACCCATAAGTTAACTTATGTCTCTACTCTGTCTGCGTACCTATTTGCGTAATTAACTCATTGGTTAACCGAGAGATCGATTAATTTTTGTTAATCGGTCACGTCGTCTCATTGTCAATATAATCTTAAGATTACTCTACGTATCTTAAATCTGCTCCACTTGTATACCGTACCATTACTTTGAGTGAAAGTTTCCATAATTCTAATATATCGAGCATTATACTTTCTCTCTCTTTCCCTCTCTCTCTCTTTCTCTCTTACACCACAATTTCACGTTAAGTTACGTTAATTATTGTTTAGGAGAACGCTACGAAACACAAAAAATAAAGATTTTAATAAAAAACTTATTGGATGTGTATATATACGTACATGTGTATCCCCCTTTATATTTACAGTAATATTAGTTATATTAGTTATATTAGTTATATAATATTGCAATATTATATAACTAATGATTTTAATTACTAGTCACGCCGTAATTACCGTCTCATTTTCTGATAATTTCCAATTTATAATTAAAAAGCGCTCGTAAACATGAAATAAGATACGCGTATCAAAAGATATTGCGTAAACATATCCGTTCGAATCGTGGCGCGTAAATGAGATCAAATCGATCGAGAGATTACTTGGGGCTACGTTCACTACGCGTAAAGATCCGCGATGCAAAACGATTAAGCCGTCACGGCCTTCGCAAGTGGCAAATCATCGGAGGATGCGAATCGTTTCGCCACGATAATGAAGTACGTATATTCGTTTGAAAATTGTTGATTTTAAAGGAAGTAATGTAAGCACGCTGCGGCGAAAGAGTTAATTTCGCGCGGTATATACGTTTGCCATAATCGTTTTGTCACGCGATTGTAACGCGACGCTGTGTTTCGAGCATCGACGTGAAGTTAACGCCGCGCGTTCGACCGGTCGTGTGTATTTAATGCGTATTTTGTCGTTTATCGCGTTTTTCTATATTCGTGTTCGCGACCACTGGGCGAGCATTATTCGATAAATGATGGAGCATGGTGGAACATTACGGTCGGATTAAACTGGCGGATTTGGCGGAGTATAGCGGGACGACAATATGGCGATCGGTGAGTAAAGTATTTGTTTTTTTCTCCGACTCAACGTCCGACATTCGTTTGCGATTATTTAAGAGGGTAATTAAGATTGTTGATAGCATATTCGATTTTACGAAGCGACTGAAATTCTCCCTCTTTTGCAGAGATTTATTGTATTGATTTTATAATATTTCCAATAATTATATATATATATATATATAATTATATTTTATATATATATATATATATTATATTACATTATATATATATTTTATATATATATATATACAGGATGAGGGAAAAGTACCGGATCACATTAATGAAATATCTCGAAAACAAGACATTTTAGAATAAAATGTTTCATACAAAAGTTGTAGGGTTTAAAAAGATCTATTTTGAAGCTTCATATCTCTGGAACGGCTTATGCAAAAGATAATTTTTGGGGGTGTTTTAAAAAGGTTTCGAGAAGGGCTATAAGAATATGCAATAAAAAATAGGTTCCATTAAAAAAATTCAAGGTGACCTTGTCCTGACCTTGGCGACGTCACCCAAAGTCAAACTGATATCATCAGTAAATAGATCTTTTTAAACCCTATAACTTTTGTATGAAACATTTTATTCTAAAATGTCTTGTTTTCGAGATATTTCATCGGTCCGGTACTTTTCCTCGCCTATAAAGGGTGATTCTAAATAAGTGCAAAAAATTTTGGGAGATGATTTTTTGTCGAAAATTAAGGGAGGTCTTTCATATAAACTTATACTCCTATATCCCTCCCTGAGGAGTTACACTCTTTCAAAGGGGGCGGTGAAAATTAGGTTTTTATTTTTTTTCTCAAATTTTGGACAAGTTAAAAAAATTAAATTTGGTGGATATTTTCCACTTATAAAAAGGATACTTAATAATATTTTTTTAATCCTCTCGTATCATTATGAGGAGATGAAACTAGTAACCCCTATTTAATTTTTTATTAGAATTTTTAAATGGGCCGGAATGTGATTATCTAAAAATATGCGTTAGAAAGCTTGATTCCTTTAGAAACTTTTTTATTTCTTTTATTTTTTTCGTAAAATCAATAGTTTTTAAGAAAAAAAATACATTATCGTGCACAGCACGAAATCTACGATCAAAAAATTAAATAGGGGTTACTAGTTTCATCCTCATAATGATACGGGAGGATTAAAAAAATATTATTAAGTATCCTTTTTATCAGTAGAAAATATCCACCAAATTTAATTTTTTTAACTTGGCCAAAATTCGAGAAAAAAAAATAAAAACCTAATTTTCACCGCCCCCTTTGAAGGAGTGTAACTCCTCAGGGAGGGATATAGGAGTATAAGTTTATATGTGTGAAAGACTCCCCTTAATTTTCGATAAAGAATCATCTTCTAAAAAAAAATTTTTTTGCACTTATTTAGAATCACCCTGTATAATAAACAATTTATTAAACGATTTATTTATTTAGTTATTTTATCTATTTTTTAATCATTTTATAATTGTTAATCTTAATATTATGAGAGTTTTATTTGGATTAGATGAATTAGTGATGATATTTTAGTCAATTTTAATGATATGAAATAATGAAATAATTTTCATATATTGAAATGAATTACGCGACTAAAACTTTTCCTACAATAATGAATACATTCTGGCACACAATGTCTCCTATCTGTTATAATATAATTGATATCTAATTATCGAATTATCATTTTTGTAATTATCAAGAGGTATGTTTGTTCCAATAATCGATTATCACTTAATATATTTAAGATAAAACGCGAATTTTCCATATTTATTATACAAAATAAAATCGAGCATCGTTTTGCGCTTTTAGTCGGGTCTAAATCAAATTAACAAGCGCAAACAAGTGCGAATCCGCGATGCTGTTCGCACGCACTCATTGAAGCAAGTTGTTTACTCGTGCTCGTTTGCTTCGTCTGGATTCAGCTCTATCTACGCAGATATCCACACAACTACACAATTGATAATACTAGAAATATTTCCGTACTCGTAGAGATAGAACTTTACTTCCCGTTTCACTCCGGTGCTCGTAGGGCGGGAAGCGAATAACCAAAACGGGAGGCATTATCGTGGGGGAAAAAGAAAGAAGCGCGGAAACAAGATTTCGTCCCGGCTATCGAATTTTTACGACATTCGCGCAAAGCCTGTTTACAGGAAGCATCGTGCCGCTTTTGAATCGAATCTCGCTTATTTTCCGGTTTTCAGCTAGCGCGGCTTTATTCAGCCAACTAACGTTGGAAATAATATTAAAACAGACTGATCGCGCGCGGGACGATTTTCCCTCTCTATAATTAATCATTTCATCGATAACAGGATATCTAATAATATCAGGCCAATATACTCGTATAAAATTGACTTGCATAAAATTCGTGCTAATCGGGATTAGACTGATTGACTGTAGAGCCAAAGGAAAAGTTAGTTAGATTCAGAACAAGTTTTCTCGCAAATCTTTTTCATATATATGAGGCGTTCTCTGTCAAAAAGGCCACCCTCCCTGCCCACTTCAATTTTTAAGATAAAATACTCTAAAATGGCTTAAAATTTTCGTTGAAATATCTTTTTTTCGATGCCGTATGGCCTTTTTGAAAATTCAAAATGACAGACCCAGAATCGCGATTAGAATGGAAAAAGCCATTGAAAAAATTAATAATATCGTGAATAAATCTGCAGGATGTGACGTGGACGTTTGTTCTAATAATAATATTATATCTAATATTATAGACTGATGTGCTAAATAGACGCATCTGCTAAATTGTGAATATTCTAATCTAACAAATAAATGCAAAAGCTAATAACAAGTCGATTTTAATGATTTAATATTCAACTTTATTCAGAAATGAATTTCTTCCCAAGGTCAAGTGATCGCTCTGGCATAAAGTTATATACAGAGGATTGTGGTAGAAATAAAAATTTTGCTTGCAGGTCGCTATCAAAGTACCTAATATTACAAAAAATCCGAATTTTTCTAAATTTTTTTCATTCTAGTCGCAATTCTGGGTCCGCCATTTTGAATTTTCAAAAAGGTCATACGGCATCGAAAAATAGATATTTCAACGAAAATTGTAAGCCCCTTTAGAGCATTTTATCTAAAAAATATATATGAATATATATGTATGTAAAACTTATTATGTAAAACTTTTTTCTATTCTTGTAAAATATATTTTAAAAAAAAAATATGTATTTAATATATTTTACAAGAATAAAATATATTAAAATTATAACGAAAACTTTTATTCTTGTAAATTAATTCTGTATCATAATGAAATATTTAAATAATATTGATATCTCTCATGGAGAATATATGTGTTATATTTTAATTAATGAAACATGGATGTTACTGGATTCCGTAGCCTATCGAGAAAAATATCCCGCATGCACTCGTCATGATTGCATAAAGGGCATTTCAGAAGTGAATTGCATTTGATTCACGTGATTAGTAAGCCAAATTCGGCAGGATGCCGTTTCGGTAGGATTCAACGGTATTGGTTGCTATATTGCGCATGTTGTTTATGACATTACGTTGTTATTAATGTAGGTCGAAAGATTCGCGTGTACACGAATACGCTTAAGCAGCATGATCGAACTAATTTCCTTTGCTCTATAATTCCTTTCGAAAGAGAGAATGAAAATTTTCGGTTATCGCGATAATCAGTCGCAGCTTCCATAATACCGTTTGAATTAATTCGCCGTGAATTGCTTTATGCGGAATTAATTAGCTCGATGCACAGAGGGATCTCAAAGTCTTAAGTTTTGAACATCGAATATCTTTGCGAGTAAGCATCAAGCTAAGATTCCACTGAGACAAGACCCGTTTGGAAATGAATTGAATTACGTAAATGAGAGGAAGATTTTGTTATTTATTTGCCAACATTACGAAACTCGTTAAAGTTTTTTCTTCCTTAATCGCATTCTCATTTAATGTAACCCAAATGCTGTTCCTCGATATCTTTGATAAGAAAGATAAGCAGTCTTTGGTCTTCGTTAAAAAACTGACGCTCCTTGCGTTAAACGCGCCTGTTGCGCAAGACTCGTCGTGTAAAGATAACGAATCTCTAGCATACATAAATATATTTTCTCGTATACGAGAAAAACGCGCGTGACTCTTTGGCTAGAAGACGGCTGCACATCCGACCGTCCGTAAACAGTGTTTAGGGATTCATGAGACGCGCGTTTAAACGCGGGTAAGCGCGTAATGCGCTGAATCACGAACAAAGGATAATAGCGCTCGTAACTCGAATATTAACAGGGTCTGGGCCCGATTCAATTTACCGCGGGGCGCATTGCCCAAAATTAGATCTCCCAGTGCCGACGCGTCGACCCTCGGCGTCGGTCCCTTCGTACCGGTACTCGTTTCCGCTGACGGCGTCTTCGTCTCGCGGAACCACGATGACACCGGACATCGGCCACGGGTGCGCAAACAAGTGCACACACACACACACACGTCGGTACTCACATCTACACGATGCGCGGCCGCGTGTATCCGTTAGTCTGCACCTTCGCCACGAGCTAGGCGAAGTATCAACAGGTGCTGTCAGTCGGTTGTTTCGCTTAATCGGTTTCTATTCTGCCCGAGACTTCTAAGCTCCGCTTGGCAATTCGCGACACCCCCCGGGGGAATCTTAGACGTTACCCCCGTTCTACGCCATTTACGAAGCCGACCCGATCGTTCACTCCGTTAAGGCTACAAATCGTGCTTAACCGATTACAAGGAAAAGCAGTCCTCGGGATTGCGGGCGGGACTCGAGTGCGACGACGTAATCGTCGCGGTACACGGTGTAATTTGACGTTCAAGAGTTATTTTCTGCAGTCTTAGAACGAATCAGATAAATCTGTACTTCGAACGATTCTTTGTTTTCCTTCGGGAAAGGAACCTTAACGCACTGTCGTTCGCCGATTCTGTTTTTACGTTTTTCTTTTTTCAGAACGTCGATTTGGATCTCTCCTCCGCGTGTATTGCCAAGCCAATTTTATACCGCTCGATTCGCGTGTAATTGAAGATACGTCTCCACTCCAAAATGAAATAGCAAAAACGCATCGTAAGCGGTCGGCAATGGGATAAGTTTGGCGTTCATTCCGCTCGCCAGCGCCAAGCCCATTCCGAGATTGAATCCCACAAAACTCACTGCGTCACGGTGTTATAATTAATTTATAATACCTCTAATTGCGCGGGCCATGTCGGATGTGGCTGTCCCGGCATTTAATTTGCTCGCTAATTAAACAGGCTGCATCACCCTGTTAGAGTAGACCAGCATACGACTGTTTCGCGCTTCTCCTCCCTGTCCCCGTGGCGGTCGCGCTATACTTTGAATTACTCTTCCAAAAAGCCCGGCATAACGCGGGAGATGCAAGTGCTCGCGTTCCATTTCGCAGCTGTGTACAAGAACGTACAGCGAGACATGAGCAGAAAGATGAGGCGGTGATTGAAAAAAGTTACGAGATAATTTTTACTCTCTCTCTCTCTCTGCATCGTGCCGTTACTATTGCAAATACAATCCGAGTTTCTTATTTAGCTCGAGTCTCATGAATATTTCTCATTTCTACCAGTGAGATTACGCAAAAGCGATTGTATTTTATATCGCTGCGGATATGCTGTTGCAGCGTGCCGCTGTCACGTTTTCTCACACCTGCAGTCCATTACATCTTCCGATGATTCGTGAGGCATTCCGATTCGTGCTTTCACAGCTACGTGTCCAGCATAGCTTTCGAGAGTAGACGTAATATGTTGGTAAAATTGCAGTCGTCTGAGCGTTACATCGGCCACGAAAATAGCATGCGTTTTCCAGCGGAATGGGAAGTTACTCGCGCTTAAAATACGACATTTAAAATTTATTTCATAATTAAATAAACTTTATGCGTAATATGAGAGTTCGCGGATGCGTGAACATGTACATTTTATCATATTATGTATAAATTATCCGTATTAACGCGCGATCTTTGTGCGTGCGCGCGCGTGGACGGATCGCCCGACCAGCGTCCTCGGGCCTGATATCGCAATTGCCGTTGTACCAGAGAGTGTAATCATTTCATACGACGCGTAATCATTTTACGAGCGCTATTAGCACATTATGCAATTATTACGGAAGTCCGGATACGAGCGACCGCGCGCAGCGCCGGGATGATTATCGACAGACAGGTATAACGATATGTTGATGGGCCATTGCCGACAGCACTGCCCGATAATATAGCGATATGCAGAAGTACGCGCGCACGCGGGATCGGCTATATATTTTGGAGGGACAATTGGCATGTAAAATGGTAGCCGCACGTCATTATTGTATTGTACTTACAAAATCAAGTAGAACTTCATTTCGAGTGCACTCGACGTTCCGACATTGTATACGAACTTGTATACGTTCATGGCCTAATCCATTAACATTTGCATCGATTTATCGTATCGTTCTCCCCCCAAAATGGGAATGGTGAATTGATGCAAATGTTAAACCTTTATGTGTGCGTCTCCGTGTAACGATTTTAAATATTGTTTTTCGGCATCAACCGTGCGCGTTCTCATCGTGAATATTGTATTCATTATATGCTTTATATCGGACGGTTTTATATTAAAAGTACAAGTTGAGCGTACAGTCTGCATGAAATAAAGATTAACAAATATCAGATAATAAAAACTTTAACATAAAAATGGGAAGGGCATCGCGCAGATGAAAATTCATGTCGAATAAGAAAAAAATTCTGTAACTTGTTCGTGGCTTGATCGGGGAATCGACGGTAAATCGGTAAAGCGTGACGTGTCTTGGAAAAATGATGAAGTATTTAATATAAAGTTAATGTAGCTCATGTGCGAACTGAAGACTTGATCGATGCTGGTCATCAATCAGTCTTATATCTATCTTGGGCAAATGTGCAGTCATTGATCCCGTTCTGTTTTACAAATTTTCGGGGTACACGTGCGTAAAAAAAGAAAACGTAGTTGCAGTAAAGTTTATTTATTTTAATACAATTGCACGAGTCAAAATCAGAAATTTTCCATGGAAAAGTGTACGTTACGTCGCGTTTTTGGTATCGCGACTAAATGTAAATTCCACGAAATTATGCCATTTTCCATCGTTGAAGAATTGCCGTCGCTTTTAAGATGTAAAGACACATTTAAGAAAAGATATGTCGAGAATATATTAGAGAAATTGCGATTGCGCCGCCGCATAATTTTGGTACTCTGAATTTTATATTTCGATATACGTTCATTTGTCCGCCGGTTCGCTGGAATCTGCCGCCGATGTGGCGGGATGAAGGGTGCCTGACATCACAGTTATTGCATAATTATGCAAATTACGAGCCCCACCGACCTACGATCACATGGATGTTTCGATTGGCACAAAAGTATTTGATACATTTGAATACTCCGAGCTCGAAAATATGAAACGAGTTAAATCAAATTTATCCCCTTTCGTGTTGCAACATTACCTGTCATATCCCGCCGAGAGCGTGACATGCCGTACAGTTTGCAGCATACGAATCAAAATGCGTCATATCCATAGAGCGATAGACCATCGAGTGTCAGTACACTTTGTCGGCATTTAATTTCGGCGGTCTTCAAAGCACGTGCTTGATATTGTTCTCTTTGCTTTTTTACCCACGGTTGAACCTCGCTAAATATTTCACGTACGCGATTCAAAAAGTGACAAACGATCCTTGGTCTGCTTTCAATCGATTCGCGTAACACGATATTCCATGTTAATAATAGGAGAAGTAAAAAAAAAAAAATTATGAGCAGGTGAGTTTGGGTAACAAATACGCGATAACGAAAATACTTCCTTTCGTTACACATCGAGAGCTTTACATTTCCCAACTGCCCGTCCAAATGCAATAATCGACACCGTTCCTCAGTCATCGTAATTGGTAGCTATTGTAAATTTAATCGATCTATTATGTATTCTCTCTGCATTCAGCGGAGAAATTAACGCGATATCTAATGACGCGCGTGATACCTATTGCGCGAAACGATCGCGAAAACCGCGTGTATATCCGCGACGGGCATCGCCCGTGTCGGTGTCCGTGTTTTACGAAGTCGTGAAAGCAAGCACAAGCTCTCACGCGTGGAGAACGAGTGGAAAACTCGTCGGTGTGGGTCGGCGTCGGTGCCGCAAAGCGGGGAGTCAGCCGCGTAGGGGATTGCAAAGGGGTGGTTGCGTCGGCGTGTTGCGCCGTAGCTTTTGCCGCGGCGCCTGGCAGTCCATTGGCGAAGCCCTAACGAGCAGCGGGCGAGAGCGGAGCATTCCCACGGAAAGATTCATAAGAATTCGAGCGGGCGAAAGTGGACGTGCTTTTTTTTCGCGCGCGCATCGATACGCCGTAAATTTTTTTTTTTTCCATACGAGCTGCTCCGGTTCAGTTGCCGGTCGCGTTGCCGGTTGCACCCCTCGCATATTTTACGTCGTATCGATACGGTAAAGGAACAAGTCATCGCGCAAGTAAACATTATCTTGGTGCGAACTTGAAGGCGGCACTGTGAAGTGACTCGTACGCCGTTCGGAGAACCGGGCAAAACAATTTGAAAAGCGGTGCACTCGGATGAATCCTTGATGAACGAGTACCGTGAGATTTTAGTGCTTCGGACCTCGAGTCTGTCGGCGACATGTGATCGTGCCACAAGAGAGAAAGAGAGAGAGAGAGAGAGAGAGAGAGAAAAAGAGAAAGGGGAAAATAAACCGCGCGTGAATTTGCACGCAATCTCGGACTAATCGCTTTCGCGTATAGGCTGCTGCGATTCGTGGAGTGATCGAAGATACAAGAAATCGAAGATACACAGTAGGCCGAATACCGTTTTCTCATTTTCTATCCTTTTACGCGAATATGACGATTATGAAACGGGCCATCGCGTTTTAAGGGAAAAAAATTACGAGAGGCATATTAAATACTTGGAGAGTTTCTTTACGTCGTCATATAATTTTAACGAGTTTATTCCTTCGATCAGATGTTGGAGATTATGCCTGACGGAATTTTATATCTCTCGTGAAATCTGACGTGAGATAGCGGGTCACATTCATCATGTACAGTATGAATTGCAAAATTGGACGAAATTATTAATGTAACGTAACGCGAAAAGATTTATAATGTGAGAATAAATGGGCAAAAGATGATCAGTCATCACGATTGAAATTTCCGTGGCGACGAACATGCGAGTTCTCCTTTCGGCGTGTGACATCGCGCACGTAATCTTACCGCACAGTTAACCCGTGTCACGTTGTTAGTTTCGGATTAAAAACTATACGCCGGTCACCGTAAAAGTAGGGCACGTCCGGTCCCGCCCTTCGAGGCATTACCTGATCCGGCCGAAGGACAAAGAGAGGAGAGATAGATAGAAAAAGAGGAAAACGAAAAAAATTCACACGAAATTACGTGAAAGAGAAAAAGAGGTCGTATGAGCTTCATGACGTGATTCGCGCCATCGATTGTGCGATGGAATTGACATTACGAATGCTGAATTTTTCTACGCCAGACGGCGATAGATTTTTTATGACTTCCGTCGAGGGCTGTGATTTTTTTATGAGAGCCGATAGGAGCTGATCTGTTAATTTAAATTTCACGCGATTATTAAATACAAAGAAGCATATGTTTATCGGGGGATTTCAGCTGATTGACATCCCGAGCTGATGTCGAGCGCTTTTTGCATTCTTACAATATTCAGTTCAACTTGATTCGATCCAAGTTAGATACGGTAACAATTTAGAGCTGCTATGTGTTTGTAAAGCGTTACTGTTGTAAACAACCGTCGATGCAGCACTCTCGGAACGCTTAACGTGCTCCGGGCCATTTAGAAACGTGAGCGAGTCACTTACGTAACTGGATAGACGGAGAAATTTCCTTTCTACCTATTATCTCCAGTTCGATTATTATCTTCTTGTAAATACTGAAATGTGTGTGCACGATTGTATAGCCTCCTCTTTTAGTCCCAATGGTGCGCAAGGCAATGAAACATATAAAGTGGATCGTTCCCTCCCGCGATAACTTTCGGATAAGAACGTAGCAATTTGTTCGATAAATTCAGCAGAGACGGTCGCGCGTCAAGAAATTCTCGCCTCGTTCCAGGCGACAGACGTACACGTTCGCGAAATTGCAGATCGGTGGTGCGCAGGAATTGTTTCGACACATCGCGAACTGTGATTCCACGCGAATTACTTCCGGTCGAGCGATACTCCCCCGTAGCGTCCGAGCTCGCAGATGTATCGCGGAGTCCGACAGGATACGCGTTCTCTGATCAACCGTGGATGATCATTACTACTTGAAGCAATGTTCCGAAATGCTGGCGCTGCCGCGGAATAGATTCTGTTTCACGGTGATGGCAGCGTTTCGACGCGCGGACGAATCGTAAGTGCGATTCCGGAGGAAGTAGATAATCGTATGATTTAACCGTTTAAGCGGCAATGAAGAAGAATGAGGGGTGGGAAGAATAGCCGTGTTAGCCTCTAATTGCGAGACTCTACTCTTCGTCGACGGAAAAAGTGTCAACAAGAGGGAGAGCTGTGATTTTTGACAGAGCCGCGGTTTCAGTGAAGCTGCATGAAGAAAAACGGAGTGACTCGACGCAAGAGAGAGAAAGAAATAGATCGGGGGGAAAGAATAAGAGGCGGAAATTGAAGGCAGCGCGGAGCGACTTATAGTGCCTCTGTACAAAGAAGTAAGTACATCAATAGCGATCGATCGATAATTATCATGCTTATACGCACAGTTTATTAGCGCGTTTGCATTCCCTCTGCGCGAATCGATAACAGTGATTTACATATTTTCCGATAACGCCGCATACTTCAACGTGGCGCGTTAGAGATGTAATCGCATGTAATTATTCTGCGTGCGTGTAACGAGCTCGGGGGACCGCTTCCTGATCGTTTCAATGCTTTTAATTTGCACTCGATTTAAGGCAGCGTTTCGACACGTTCATTTTATCTGCGAGCGATTCTACGTCAGTACATAGATTCGATGAGAACTGCATCCGTTTCATGTTAATTACATTCGTGTTAATTACATTAAATGCATATTTAAAATGTGTGTATGTTATATTACGCTGCTTATTTTATTATCCGTGCTTTTAGGTGCGCTTTTAGTTGTAAATAATTATGGAATTATAGAAAATTTTATTAAATATAATTCCAATATAAACGTATCAAATATAATTCCGATTATATATTATATTCATTTTGTTTGAAACAAATTGCCTGCGGGAGATGCGATGTTATCAAAAATTTGCAAATTGGCTAAGCATTTAATTCACCATTACGCCTTATGGCGTATAATGACGATATTTACTTATATTACTCACTTACATTACTAATAACAGCGAGATATTCGCCTCTTGGCAGTTATGGGATATAAATTACGATGCAATCGCGATTCTACAATGTGGCATCTGTTAAAATAAGTTCGCGCCTCGGCACACCCGGTTTTATCGCTCATCCCGATTTTCATTACATTCCTCTTTCTCGTGAAAACATTTTAGCGCGGAAACTAAGACGAGATATCCCGCATAATATCACGTGATTTGCATTTTCACGCTTGCGGCCGTCTCCACGTTAGAGGAGAAACACTTTTCTATCTGCATTAATAAACGAGATTTGTGAGAGCTATTCGTTTCAGTGGAACAGAGCGTATAATAACACCGGCGGTATCGCGAACAGATTGAATTTATTCATTGCGTATAACCGTTGCGCAATTGTTTCTTTATACGCCTGATAGAGTGGATGCATCGGCGAATCGTAGCCGGCTAAACGAATATATATTGCTAAATTGAGCGATAAATTTCAAGTGATTACAATTGTTTCTTTCCGCGAGCATTAACGCTACTGTGTTCCCGGATAATTAGGAGGGAATTACGTATGGCTTATTTCACGCGGGGAGATAGGGTGTCAGATAAATGCCTGTATTATAATATGGTCGTTACGTACGTACGTGACGCGCGCCAAGCCAACTTGCATGCACGGGATGCCACGGTTGTGCACCACGTAAGGTGAAAACGGGTCAAGAGGATCCCGTCATAAGAAAGTTAATACCGCATATGTCGCAGCTTGCTGAGCGTGGCGGCAAGAACAGGCCACTTTTAAATGATAAATTACTTCTAATGGCGTCAGTTTGCTGGCTGGCGCGAACTTTGATGAGTTTTTATCCGCGAGGTGCGTCTACCGCCCCTCGGAGGAGTCGCGTCTTACGTCTGCTTAATCCCGACGGGCTTAATCTTCGTGACATCCAATTTTTGTCGCATCCAATCTTCGTAATCGACGCGCCGAATTCAAATGGACGAATTCATTTAACAATACGCGCGGCTCATTCCGTTTTTACGATTTTGCGATTTATGTGCGACGAAACGTCCCAGATGCGACGTTAATTTAAAGATCTCCGCTAACATTAACGGTTTCCTCAACAATGAATTGCCGTTCGTGTTCCTTCAACGAATGAATCCCGTCGGCGACGCGCGCTACAGGATTCCCTTAACCCGATTTACATCCGGGTAGCTTAATTGGAGAAGCGGGAAACGTTACTAGTCTCTATCGCTCTATACTAAATTCCAATCAGCGTTGCGACGATATTCTCACTGTTGCCCACTGCGGCGATTTCATTCGAATCATCGTCTTTGATAACGCAAAACGTTATATATTCTGGATGATTATTTCACATTTCCGCAACAGCGCAGCCGCGTTCAACGTATCTCTCGATATACGTTGATATTTCGCTAGACACGATACATGTCGTGGCATGCCTTGCGGCAATATTTGCACTTTAACGTTCCGGACGATTATAGTAATTGCAGTATCGCGACGTTATCGGTAATAATATTCTCGATTCATGCGACAGAAAATTACATTCTCCGAAATTGATAAATATCAGGAGAATTGATTATCAATTATTTGATTAATCGTAGCGTTTAATTGCAGCTGCGGTCGACGTGGAGTGAAAGTCTTACGAAAATAGGAAAGAGCTGTGACGATAACAATAAAATGCGGCGACATATATTAAGAATATATATTAATGTGACTGAAGAGATAATAATTATTTCTTTTTAGCATGTTATATATTTTGGCGTCGTTGTATCTCGCAAAAGTTTGGCGAGTCGAGAGAAACAAGTAGCAGGTAGCGCGCAAGAAATAAGTGGCATTAAGACAACTAATTAAATATTTTATGGCAGAGTAGTAACAACTTTACCAGTAAATCTTGCGGGGAGAGAAATCGCATGGCTCGTGAGGAAGGGCCCGTGTTACAAGGCTGTAAGACTGTAATATAAATTGTAAAGTGTTCGCGTAGCTATCTTGTACAAGTACTTGGCGCCAGAAGCTACAGTTAAACACTCGGGACGGATCTTCGTCGACGTTTCTGTTATCATCGTCGATTTAATCGTACAGTTTTGATTCCCCTAATCCGTCTCTTTTCCATTCGTTTCTCCTTCTTTCTCGACTGCTTGAAATATGCGGACGTTCTTAATCGCGGATTTGATATTCACATTCGTCGGAATTACTGAAACGATACGACCTTTCAGGCACTCACAGCTTTAAGCGTACTCAGCGATCGCGCAGTAGATATCTCGCGTGAATTCCACCCCGCCTCGCGCAAGGGAGGCTTATTACCCTCGGCACCGTCGATTTATTCGCGAGGAAATATGTATACGATCTTCGTCTGGTTATCTCCTCTCCCGCGTTGGCCGTAACGTGGGCCGCGCTGAATGTAAGCCGCATTGCCGGCGACAGCTTGATCGCTCCTTAAATTACTTTCCACGCCCGCGAGCATTGCTCGTGGCGGTGAAACGTTTATACTTGTCTCCACTGCCCTGCCTCCCCCTTGCGACATTCTAGGAGGCAAGACGCAATCCGCGCACTCGTTTAACTCGCCGGTGTTTACTGCATCGCGAGGTTATTATCCTCCTTTATAACGGTTATACATGACAACGAATGTTTAATGGGATGGCACAATAGAATGGATACGCGCACGTGTCTATGCGTCTTGACTTACGACTACGTCCTATAGGGAGAGCTCTTCCTCCCATCTCCCTGCTTCTCCGCCCCCGTCGTCGTTACCCTTTCCCACGCATCCCCATATCCTATATCCCGCCGTGCTGCAAGCGCTACGAATTCTCTCTCGCTACAGCACCGGCTCTTACCCTCGATACGCTCGTAAGTTGCTACGAAATGTCGTCTTGGGGCGAAAGTTCGCAGCCGCTGTAATTGAGCCGCCATATCGTGCGCAGTTATCGACCGCGAATCCAGGATTGCTACGTTATACCTTTGAGAGTGATTTCCCGTGGATGTCGGGCGCAGTCGCTGCTACTTGCGGTATTCGCATGTAGCCTACTTATGTTCTGGCAAATCGCGAATCGTGCTAGCGAGGGAATGATACTGCAACGATACTGGGTAACGAGATATGATAAGCGATATATTTTACGTGAGGGCGTTCTCGCAAAATGGAACGAGGGATAGTTATTATCTCAATCAGATCCCCAATATGTAATGGTAATAAATTTTTAAAAAATTTAATTTTCTGCCTCTGTTCTCGGAAATATATATTCTTATTCGTCACGATTGTTATTTGCTTTTAGTCATGTCTGAGCAGAGATTTTTTTTGTTTCGATATTTTAAAAATATGTCGATCTTTTTGGAACATTCTAATATAGTTGCTATAATGTAGTTTTACCACAAAATTCCATATCAATTTTAAAGCGGCTATACAAGCGGCTGTGCAATTAATCAGCCGTCTTTTCGCATCTTCCCGACAATGCTTGTTCCGCATTTGCTTTTTCACAATAGCATTCCAGAGTTTTCGCTCTGCGTTTCTCAATAGAAATCGGCTGGGTCAATCGATATATCGAATGTAGGAACCATTCGGAATGCTTATTCCCGTCGTACCGACTCGATTATGTCTCGAAGGATCCGTCTCTCGACGTTCTTTCGGATGCTCGTTCTAAGAGGATCAGGAAGCATTCTTGAATGCGTTGCAATCTACTCTTGATTTCTTGTAATTTAATGTTATTAGATCTAGAGTCGCCGCGATCCTGTCGATGTTCAGAGGAACGAAAAAGAATTTCCTATCGTTGAATCTCGACGTATGCATAGCCGTCTTATTTTATACGAGATGCTCTAGCGATTGAGCTATTTTACGATGTATCGAATAAGGATTATAGGATACAAAACTTCATCCTGGAAATAAGATGGTATATGCTGTACATTCACGTACAGGTGAGCTCGCAGAAAAAATATGATTCATGTATCAATTGTTTTTACAAGAATATTTAATGTCAGAAAATAGAGAATTTCGTTTAAACTGTTATTTAAGAAAATGCGAAATAAATTCGTAGTTGAAGGAAACGGCGAAGGTGACGAAGGAACCCGCATAAAATCGCGTTTGATCAAGAAGCTTATCGCCGAATAAACTTTATGCTTGATACGATTTCTTATTCAATGAACTTTGTAGAAGAATCTAAAGTGGAGAGTTATATATATTAACAATGTCCTCGTATTACATTCTTGCTCGTACAAAAGCGCAAGTTGACTCCCTCGTTACACTGGTAAAGCCATTAAATTTACATAAAAATGTGCCCCCTTGAGATCAGGCCATTCGGTGCGGGCGCGAGGTCGAAGAGGCGAAGTTTATCTGAGGGCACGGCTTTATACTGTCAGATTAAGGAGTTGGAGTTTAACTTTTAGCCCGAGATTAACTGCTAACCGATGCGTCAGTGTGCGTACATTTCTCGAATGACTATAAAGACGGCGTGTTTCTCACATCTTCTGTGTTAATAGCAAGGGTAATCGTGTGACGGCCTCTTTTGCAGCGTGTTGAGTAGATTGACGGTACAAGTATTATATTTTAACTAATTTCATGAATATTATAGGTAATGAAAAGATTTAAATTAAAATAGAAAGAAAGATAAGAAAGTGATTTATGAATTTCTTTAAGTATTTCATACTTTTATTTCTTCCTTTTCGTTTAAAGCATTAACTCGAATCTGTTAATTTTACTTAAAATAGAAATGTAAGCAGTTTATCGCGTATGCATGCTTAATTTTATACAGTTAGATAAAAATTAATGAACAGGAACTATAAATTCCCGAAGTTTCTTCCCTCGATACCGCCTCTCGATACAAAGAGCCATTATCCATTACCCCATACCGTCGTTAATGACAAAATAGAGGATACTCGCGGCGATTCGTATTTTCACTTCTTTTCCGCTCGTTCCGGCGGTAGGGCGGAAGAAGAGAAAAAGAAAATGGTATATCCGAATCTCGGGTCCCAGAGACCCATTAACGCGCCAAGGGAGAAACTTTCCACGCGAATAATGCAAATTATCCTCGAAACGCCCGAAGGTAGTCGCGCGTCGCACTTTGTCTCCCCTTCCGCTCATGCCTTTCTTCCTCCTGGTTCTAGCCTTGTAACCAGCAGTCTCTATCTCGCAACACTCCGTTCTTCTTTGCCCCCTTTACCTTCTCGCTCGCTTGCACTTGCCCTTCCTCTCATTTCCTACTCCCTTCGTGCGAGATTTAATCGTTCGCACGAAAGTCCAACCTCGCGACCGAAACGAGTTAATCCGTTTACGTTAATGCGAGTAGGAACGCGTGAAATCTACTTTGAAAGCGGAACTTGCGCCTGTTCGCGGGGATATCGGCTATCACTTGACGTTGCAATTTTTTTACGTTTCCTCTTTTTTTCGAGAGCATGAATAAATTTGCTAATAAAACATCTTGGATATTCGGGCAAGATGGTAAGGCAATACATGTTCAATTTTTTATTATAATGTGCGTGGATTAATTCTGTTATTGATTTTCGCGACATTCAGATGTATAATGCACCCTAATTATAAAATCGCCGGATTGCGTAGATAACATGGGCTTATTTCCATGCAGTCACTGGGCCGCTTAATTAATTCCAGAAAAAATTGGCGCGACGCGAATCGCTGGAACGGTTTCGAAACAGCTGTCGTAATGCTTCATGAGGTTGTTTTGTAAAATGGAGATTTAGTTACACACGTTGTTCCGTAATGTATCAAATATCACATTTTTTTCCGTTATAACACCGCGCGGAACCGTATGTCACATCTAACTAATTAAAATGCTGCCAGCCTTGACAGGTTTTTTTTTGCTTTCAATTCTTTTTGCAACCGGTGCGCACAGATACATATTCTATATCTGGTAAACCGTTTTACGTGAAATAATGTTGCGTTAGATCTCATAGAGCAGCTCGCACATCATAACGTTCATCCTGAATATATAGCGCAATCGTGCAGCCAGTTCCTCATGCAGAGCACACGTATATTATTCACTACGATTTTTTTCGATACGAATATCTCGTTCATATCATGTAAAATATTCAGTATTTCATGTTCCACGTTGTATTACCTATATTGTATTTTTATAAAGTATATAATTTCACGTTCTCCGTTATATCACCCTTATTACACAATGTGAAATTATTAAACGATTTGCATATCACAATATATGTGCATATTTTATGCGCATGAAATCGTACATTTTCCAAATTATGCTAATAAGAAGAACGATGATTTTAACAATGGCAATCGCGCTAATAGAAGCTAGGCGAACGCGGAATCATTTCAGTAATGCAGAAGCGTTACGATCGTTATCGTGACATAAACGAAAAACGGCTGCGAGGTGATACGTGGCGAATTGGCATCATTAATTCGATTTGCGAGCCGCATCAGCGGAGAAGTGCTCTAACGTAGAGCGAGAAGAAAGCCTCCACGCGAAATGATAGCCATTTAAGATCTTATCGGAGCATGTCCGTCCGTCCACGGGTATCGCAGGGCAGAAGTTCGACTCTCCCTCTATTTTTTATTCGTAGCACCGTCGGGCCATAAATTATTTTCCGATTCCGGAAAATTATGGGTCCGCCTCGATCGAGCTCGATGTACCTCGCTTTACTAATTCTGGAAGCGCTTGGCGCAAAATACGTCATTTTTGTCACGGCTCGACGTAATCGGATCAGCACTCTCACAGAATTTTGCAAAGTTAGCCCTGCTTTCCCAAAATTAAAAAAAGAAAAAGGAAAACTAGTACCGCCCCAACAGTCCTGGAGTTTTCTATTGATTTTAGAAAAAGTTTAAAGCAACGAAAGAGCACTACTTGAAAAACCGGCAGGTTAACTTTTCCCTCGCGCGCGCGATAGTCTTCATTAAAAATTGCAATTCTTTTTCAAATTTTAGGAGTTCAAATAGTTCTACAGTTTCAGAGAGGTTTTTGAAAGAGTCTGTACAAAGGACCTCCAAAAATTAACTTCAGAAAATAACGGAATCAGACCTTTGGTTTCTTGGGAGAGCATTCGAAGATCTAATAATTTTTTTTTATTTTGGAGAAGTTGGATTAATTTCACAGAAGGATTTCTCATAGCAAGAGCAATTCAAAAAGTTTAGCGTCTGCGTAGACAAGTAATAACGAGAACACGAGAAAGTTTCGCGGCGAGAATATTTAAAGCGATAAATCGAGGAGCATAAATGTTTATTACTGCAGCTTACGATAGCTAACAATGGGCCGATTATTTGATAGCCTTCGAAAATTGCGGTATAGGTAGCCGGAAATTTCTGGTTTTCGGTGCGTTTCGACGAACAGTTCGATATATAAAACTAATATTTACGAGCGTGTTTCCGCGGCAGTAATATTTTTGCCTGAAAACTGTGGGCGAGGTTCGTATTGGGAGACGAGGGAAAAACGTTGTAAATATCGCTTCATCATTGACCTATAAATATGAGAGATACTAAAAAGTCATATTTCCCAGATTACTCGATTAATATGCGCTTTTCATTCGATTAGGATCATTTACCCTTTTAACTTTTCCCAACACAAAGCGATTAAAGCTTACTTGACGTATTTACCAGTGCACAATACGACTTTCTTCCTGTAGAATCGGCTAGTTGAAAAATTCTAAATCGCGCAAAGTTAATATACGAAGATACTTATTTTCCGCTTTTGCGTTGCAGTTGTTAGCTTTGTATGTTCATACAAGGAAATTAAATCAGATTTTTTTTACCTAGAGAAAGCGTAATCGTATGATACTATTATCGATCTGACAAAGTACTTGCGGTCCGCGAGAATCGATGCGCTAGAAACCAACGTTGCAAGCGGAGCGTTTTCTGGTAAAAGCTTTCGTGCCGTATCTCTGGCGCAACGACAGACATCCGATAGTAGTTACATCATAATAAATTAACATCGGTGCGCAATTAGCGTCTCCATTTGGCGGATTTTCATGTCTTTAACGCAAAAGCGCGGGATGGATATGACAGCTTTAAAAATAACGGTATTACGGCGCATTATCGATACTGATTATGATTTACTGTATGTTCAACGTAAATTTCATTCCGGTCAGCTCATATTCCAAATTCCCAAGACACGATTAATGGAGTTAGTTCATCCACAAAATTGACCTGTAAATTTAGCATGTTGAAATTGCAACGGAAGTGTTTTCCGTGAAATTATAGACCTCGTCTCTTTAAAAGAGTAATCATGGAATATTTGAAAAGCGAAAACGGAGGATACTCGTATATCTATGAAATTTTTATAGAACCGTTATCAATATTAAAATTTAAGGACGGATGTAGTTGAAGCTGTTGAGGGAGTCTACGAGTATATTAATAGCCTCACGGGACCTGTATTCATGAGAAATACATGTAGTTGCTTTCGGTCGATGTAAAATTGTCGGATATGAGAAAATGCGGAGAAAGAGCGTTTGTAAGCAACGCACGACGTTATCGGTACAATGTTTTTCCAATACTTTTATTGATTTCTTTGTTGAGGAACAAATACAGCCCATTTTCTGTATCGCTGGATATACTAAAGGGATATTATTTCATATGATTCTCTTTATGTCGTCACAAATATGAGGTTAAAACGTACGATAAATTCAATACGTTTATTTAGAAAATGACAGACTACAATATTGTTTATATGGCATAATACTTATTCATAATAGAGAGTTTGTGCAATACCGTCTTTTAGATACGGTGAACGCTAAAATCACGTTATTGGGTCAACCCAATAACGTGATTGGTCTTTCGACCCAATAACGTGATTTTAGCGTTCACCTTATCTAAAAGACGGTATTGCAAAAACTCTCTAATATTCATCTATACCGTAATTTTCGTTTATAGTTTTCATCTGTCCGGCAAGATTACGCTATCCGATTTAGGGTTGAAGATAATTTAACGCCTCTCCAGATTCAAAGTTCTTTTCCTAAGTTATACCGATCTATGGAAGATAATTTGCATGTCCCCGAGCGCGTAGGCGGGGGGTCTTCAAGTTACTCGAACATCTGGGAGGAAGAGTTTCTTATAACGAAGTGTTTTCAAGGGATAAGAACTCAAGTGTCGAACAGACTGTCTAATAATGAAATATCCTGCAGCGGGAGGAGAGAAATACAGAGAGGGATAATTGGAATATCCGACAGTCTGCATCCCCGATAATGATATGTCCGTAGGGCGACGATCCAAATCAACCGATTCGCTTCTTTTCATGGGAGTTAGTCATCCGCGTTCCTTAACGACGCTAGCATCGCGTGTCATGCGGCCGCTTCGTCGGCAAACTTCGACTGATGGTTCGAGGTTGAGTAATCAGGCCGTGTGGCTAATTAGGTCGTTAATGAACAGATCGATGAACGTTGGCCGTTAGAAGGGTTCTCTTTGACGTTGCCCGACGGTGCCGTCGGTGGTCTGTGCCAACGACGACAATGGCGGCGAGCGCGATGAAAACGCTGGGATTAATGTTGGTTCGAAGTTCCATCGCAGAGCCGAGAGCGGATCACGGGTTTGCGGGATCTGAGGCCAATAATTTTTCGGGGAATTCAGCGAGAAAATAGCCAAGTAAGAAGCTTAACGGCAACGTATCCCCTTCTATACTGCGCGATATATATATGTAGTACGAAAAAATTATTCAGTCGTGCCCATGCATTGCCCGCACGATGATTGGACGTCTGAAACTGAAGTGCCGTTAGTTTCCATATAGATCGATTCTTCTCTGCGGACGGAACGATGAATCTGACGTGAAATTACTCGACGCTATGTAACAAATCGTTCTGGAACAAGCTGGCGCGCGCAACGTAACATGCGTATCTGTTCTCGCTAGGTTCGCTAATATAGACCGAGCGTAGTAAGGGTTATCGCCATGGATTTATTACGCGATAAAAGCAGAGCATATTCGTGCATCAGATATAGAGAATATAAAATGTTCAATCAAAATGAACAGTCGTACGAAGCGCGCACGTTTACTCGGGAACGCTTCTCCAGAAAGAGAACTTCGAAAGTGTACGTGCATCGAAGGGATAGCATGTCAATTAACTATTAGAAGGATCGTGTTCAAAGGCGATGAGAATCGATTGATAGGTGCCACTCTTCGCGGTAGAAACCCGCATCAGACTCCGTTTAATCACCAGGCCATTGGCATCGATCCCGTATCGCATTAGGCACAATTGCATTAGTTTCGCACTAGATCCTTCGCAAGACATATCTGTCCATCGGTCAGTGCATGCGTGAGGGTCTTGTCTAATATTACTCGCTGGGTGTATCCATATATATTTCTTCTCCTCCTCCGTTTTTAACAGAATGAGAACGACGTTTCGTGTCTTCTCGTTTCACGGCATCAATTTTCTCCGATCGTTCTTAACAGCAGTGTTCCAAAACAGTCACGGAGAAATCGAGGGTACGTCCTATTCGTACTCGCGCGATGTTCTCGTTGGCGGTACCGAACCTGTAGTGGATTACACATTGGCATACGGATATGACTTTTAGAGTAAAAAGCTTGTGGATTAAATTTCAGTTGCACGTTGTACTCAAATTCTGGGCAGTTCACATGAGGATATCGTCTGTATTTACCTGCTATTGCTACCGCGTTGTTTTGCCTTTTCGTTGCACGCACGCAGATAATACGATTTCGCCGCAAGCGTGGATATTGCGTATCCGATGATATTGTTTAAAGAGTTGTGTGCGTAAGTGTGTGTATGTTTTTGTGCGTGTGTGTGCGTGTGCGTGTTTCGATGTGCTACTGCCAAACGCTCTCGTTTCCGGCAACTAACTAAGCTTTAAACTTCCCTTTGTCGTTACTCTTTTTTTTTTAACGTATCTAGACACAAAATGAGTTAGTTTGGTGAAATGGCGTACAAATTAAATGTTTCTAAAATTATTTTTGCATATAGCTGAGGCTCGCAAATCAATTTTTACACAAATCGAAAGGGAAAAAATGTATAGGCTTTCCTTGCGAGCCGGTATCATCGTCGGACCCAGAAGGCGCGCGTTAACTTTAACGCGCAACGCGTGCACAAATTAGCGCGCCTTTATTAGCGTGCATTTCGCAAAACGCGAGTGCAATAAGCCGAATGTTACTGGTCGGCTCGCGCGTTATCGCGTAATGCAATATTAATTCAAAGAGCTTTTGAATGGGGAATAAAGCGAACGGAAACGCGCGAGAAAAAAGCTACGTCCTCTTTACATAATAAGCGGACCGCCCCTCCCGTTCGTTTCTCCCCCGTGTTCTTCGTCGCTCGTATCTCTGCCGCTTCGTCCCTCGTCAACCTGCTCGTCCGCCTGCCACGGAAATTTCTTTTCTTCCATGGTTCTTCTCTCGCGCCATCGCCTTCCTTGTCCCCGCGCTTTTCTCGCGTTTATTTTTTCCACCCTATCTCGACTTTATTCCTTCGCTTTCTTCTCTCGGCGACAGCGGGGCGAGGTAAAGTGAGAGAAAGGGCACGATAGCGCGTGACGTTATGGAAGTTATCTGTGAAATAGGAATCTGCAGTCGAGAGAAGGACGCGCGCGCGCGCGCGCAAGGGAGCGAGAGGACTTTCCTGAGGAGAGCGAGTCAAATGTCGAGCAAAAAGAAAAGAAGATAGGACGCGATGTTGCGCGCGTAATTAAAATTTTGCTTCAAGAGAACGTAGACATTTTACAAGATAGGATCTCTGATGCGCGTCGTGACTCGTTTTACTGGCTACTCCCTGCTGCATTAGTTTTTATTAGCCATTTTATTATCATTAACGCCTTTCTAAATCTTTTCCTGTCATCTGGTCCGTGATGGATTTGAAAAAAAATTCTCGGGCAAGTACTTACTTTGGAAGAATTCGCGTCGCGTGAGGACACGCGGAAGAGAGGACGCGATATATCTGATTTACTGGTCCATAAATATTCCTAATCTATACCGGAGGCATAACTCTTTCGCCCCCCTCCTCCCTCCCGCTTTTTGTCTATCTCCGTCTCCTTCTCTTGCCGTTGTGATTCGCGTTGCTGCATCCCTCATTCCGTATCTATAACTGCCCTTTCTTCTTTTTGTTAGCCTAGTTCTTCTTCCGCCCTGCATGTTCCGATGGGAACGAAAGCAATGAGCGTTCGCTGTTTGACCAACGAGCTTGTTATAATACAAGACAATACGGCACAGTTCTACCTTTTTTTGTCATAAGATATTCGACAGATATTCGAGAAATTCTCGACAGATATTCGATAAGATATTCCACAGATACTCGATAACTTATACTCTTATTTTTATGAACTAATGCAATTGTACTTGTTTTAAAAACAAGATCGTATACACGCAGCGTTCTTAAGTGAACATTTGACCAAACCAGTAAAATAAAGTATCTCTCGTAACAACGGGATGCGGCTATTTACAGTTACGAGATGCACCTTACGAGTTAAGTGCCATTGCCTGACATTTACATTGTCATAAAAATAGCGCGATATAAACATAAATTTAAACGTAAATTTTTCGTAAAAACTCAAGCGTACATGTGTATCCGTGTGTAGTGTATATGTGTGTGGGGAGGGGAGCGAAAAGGGGATATCGGTCTCCTCAGAACTTACTCTATAAACTAAAGGAGATCGCCGACAACGTGCAGCCGGTCGATAACACGATGTCATTACCGTGTAATTATGAAACTTAAATTTCTAAGTTACATCTTATTAATAACGTTAACGACGTTCACTTTTTGTCATTCGTTAGGTGATCTTTTGGATATTACTGGTCGCCGCTCGCACGAATGTTCTCTGCTAGAAAATTAAACGGACATTTTGCCCTTATCTCTGAATAATTCCTAATGGGGATCGTTAGGACGCGCAAAAGGATTGATTTTTGCAAAGAATGACACTATGAATAATTTATTTTTGTTCACGCAGATAAGTGCGTAGACGACACTCTTATCTCTTCATGCCACGCACATAATGAGCCCATAATGATACGATAAATTAACGTAGAGAGTTATCCGAGCTTAAAATATCGGCAGTAGTTATATAGTTTCGAAAACATTGCCGAAGGCCAATTCGCTGTCACTTATGGTTTTGCCCTATTTCTCCCGCGCAAGGAAGTAGCAGTGCCGTAGTTGACTTTCCTGTTTGCCGTACTATCGAACTTTAATTAAGCTAGTCTCCTACTGCGCAGAGTTTCGTTACAGATGACGAAATCGCTAGAAGAGAAACTCATCATTTCATGGAATAACTACTGAGAGACATTGATTTACGTGCAATAATTTATTATCACATCTGTCATAATGCTCAAAATTAGATAAGAAGAAAAAAAAATGAAAAAGGAAATATATTTTTATTTTTTTCGTTTATATATGTATATATGTATATACAATACATATATATAAGGAAAAAATATATATGTATATTCAAAATTACTAACATGTTGAAATATTTTTTCTTGTATTACTTCGCGAAATTGTTATGGTTTTGGATTATTTTCATCGAAGATTATACGTCACTGATATCTCATTCGGCATTTGCGCTTGTTTATGATTTTGACAATTGCAAATATTGGCAAAGCGCGCTTCGTACAAATTTTATCTCATGTTAACGTGCACGAGGATCGGATATAATCTCGTATTTGTAGAGTTGCGAGAAATATCTGCGCCCTGTATCGTTCGCCGTCGCGTATCGCGTGGTTTTGCGATACGGCAGATCTCTTTTCCAGCCACTTATTGAACGATATCGAATGCTGGATGACACATCCACATATAACATTTACAAAGGCATGTCTTCGTGCACTTTTTCCGCCCTCATTGAATATTATATTGAATGCTACATGTCTTGTATCAACGCGGTGCACGGATAATTATGATATATATTCCGATAATATCGAAGTATTAATAACATGGTTTCTATATTATTCTTCGGCTATTTTTGTTCCAATTACATTTTATTTTCAATATTGGCTAGGTATTTATACTCAATAGATAGTATTATGATAATATATAAAGTGCACAGAGTATTACATATAGAATAAAAATGTTAGCAAGATCGTATGGGATGTTAATTATAAAAGACTCCGTTTTCTACGAGTTTTTATTAATTTGTCATTATTGTATGTTCTTACTTTATTACAAGCGAGATACGGCAAAGTATCGACAGTTTCGGAGTAATATCGGCACTTGTTGCTGCCGAATCAGTAAAAATGTCGATAACCTATTAAATTTAAGCATCCCTAGGTGCACGTCGTGTAGAAAAATGATTACTCATCCCATTCGTTCGTTATCGCTGCGAGCAGCTATCGCGAGCCGTTCGGGACAGTAGGATGATTAATTGGCGAATTCCATGATACGACAACAAAATATGGCAATGTAATGCCTTCTGATTCCACTTGTTTGTTGACGTGACTTTTTGCGTTGCACGCTTAGAGAATATGGAAGCCTGGACAAGATTTACAGATTCACCGTAGTTCGGCGGGAAGCGATTTATTGCCAGCATGTATCGACGTTGAATACATAATGAAATTATTGATCCTCTACTGGTGTGCATTAGTCATGCTGTCTATGTACCAAACAATATTTCTGGGAGACGAATTTACGGGCCGTATCTGCATACTTTTGAGCGCGAGTTTCCGTTTTTCTCGGATTTACATTGGACATTAATCGTTCGCGCAATTTACACGACACGTACGCGAGGATAATAATCCGCAAATAGCTCGCGAATATCTCGATGTCAAAGATACTCTATCGAAGAAAATCACATGTAGTCTCGAGCGGTGCGACACACATCACTTAATGGGTTCTTCCATTACACACGTAATGCGAAATCGCATTAGTATCCGGGAAATGCTCGGCTAAGTCGAAACTCGGTATCAAGGACTGGATACAGGGAGTTCTAGAATTCGGAAACTCGGTGGCGATTACGTAATTCCTCGCGAAACAACGTGCATACCTATATTCTCTTCTTCGTTACGTTAATGAACGTACGGTAATCGGACGGTGGTCATTGTATTCAAACGTCCGCGTCTATGAATGCCATACGCGTACAGCTACAATCTTCCTTATTTCGGATAATGACTCCTTGTAATTACACGCTTTCTTCGTTGGTTCAACCGTTTGAAAACGATATAAACAGTGATTATATATACCTATTCTATGCAGCGTATGCTGCATTATTAGAATAGTTTGCAGCGTATATATACTATACGATATACACCGCAAGAATGGAAAGAAAAGAAAAACTATATAACGACTGTATTATCTTGGAAGCTGGTCTTACAATGGTATATTTCCCGATGCACGTATATTCTGATCAATTCCGTTGCAGCATCATGGAAATGAGAACGGCAGAGTCGCATCGCATTGTCGATACAAAGAGGTACCGTATACATCTATTTTCTCTCGAAGCTTGTCGAGACAGACCTACGTGCAATTGGCCGGTACATTTACGAGAAAAAACACTCGCTGATGGAAAAGAGAAATAACGCGAATGAAACTGAAAGAAAGCACCGTATATAGGAAATATATTGCATTTTATATTTGTGCATAATTAACGAATTATATTGTAGCCTATACCGAATTAACGGCTTTCGTAAATTTGCTACACGGCCGTGACTGTCGAGAATATTTATTTGGCATTTGTATCGGCCGATTTTGCATGGATAACGTTTATGAACATTAAATGTTGAAAATTACAGTCACACAAGCCGATAATCGGGTAACAACATTCGCTGCTCCGTACAGATCCAGCACAGCGATATAATTTTCTCTTTGACAAATATTTTCGTGTTGCCAGCGACCAATAAAATTTTTCTTTTAAAAAATATGACCTTCTTTCCCCTCAAAAACTGTTTAACAAATCCAGAGGAAAAGAGTGAGCATGGAGTAGACCGCGTTTATCATTGCATTAAGTTGGATCCGAACCTATCATGAGAATCAACACGCGTACCGTACGCGGGCGACGTTGCGGAACGCGCCGCGTAAAATTTCCGCGACATCGGACGGTTCAGTGTCCCTGAATATGTGTAAACGATTGCAGGCTGACGCGAATGTCTCTCCATTTCTATCGCAAACACGCGGTGCGGATCAGCCTGGTAATCGCAAGTACGAATTGAACGACACGCGCATCAGTTTAATAGAGGCGAGCGTGAATACAAACACGTAAGTGTACGTATCTATACGTGCAGACGTATAGATACGTACGCAGAACGCATATATACACAAATGTATATATATATATGTATCCACATGTTCCGGTGTAGTTTACCCATGGCTGACGCATTGTGCATAGGGCGAGACCGCGTATTAGGGATGCAGGTGCATAATAACAGGCCTTGTAGACGCGCTGCCTCAAAGGAACAACCGATGAATCGAACTTTCGGTGCGAGTTTCCGAGTTATGCATACGAAATTTTCCAAGAGACGCAGCGAGACGCGATTAACTAATTTTCGCTAGTTAAAGGGATACGACATTAACCGTTACGTGTGAGCAACAACGGGGAGTCGACAGTGCAGCGGCATCATTTTACAAATTCTGATTCTTTCATCGCAAAGCGGATCGTTGACCTATATCGAGAGATAACGCGGCGGAGATAATCGAAACGGTAATTGTTATCGTGGTCGTTAACACATGGGTGCTAAAGGGGCGCTGGCGGGACGTGCGCACGTGAACGCATCAATGGAATTGTGAATTGACAATTCCACTTTGGTGTTAGAGGACTGCGGGAAATAGTTGTTGAAGCTTCTTGCTGAGCTGCTGCCGGTTCAATGGCGCGTTTAATGAATTTAAGCTAGCTTCTCCATTCGAAGAGCTTAGGCCACTATTTAGTTGCGCCTTTGTACACGTACACGGAAAGAATGGTTTTGCTGAAATATCTAAAAATTTAACCAGCTACAGATCTGCAAATAATTTTGTTAGACCATTAAAAGTAACTGTGTAGGACACTCAAACATGATGATAATGCTGCAAAAAGTTTTGATATTCTAGCAACTATTTTGGGCGTCCTACATAATTATTTTGATGACCCAACAAAATTATTTTAAGATCTGTATCTGGCCAAATTTTTAAATATTTCAACAAAATCATTCTTTCCGTGTAATAAACTGCGCTCTAAATTGACAACGTGCGTCAAAATTTCAGGATGGTAAATTTCCATTAAAACATCCGTACCGAGAGCGTTCTTTTTCCAAGTTTTTGTAGTTTTCCAACTTAATAAAGTTTTTTAGTACATCTAGACTTTAATTATTCTTCTCTTTTTAAGTTATCTTTCCTACTTTTCTGCAATTTACTTCACTATCACTTACAAATGCACGTGTATATATGGATGTGCACGTGTGCGTGCATGCATATGTGATGTGTAGATGTACACGAGTGTCCACAGTGTGTTGAGCTCGGATCCGTGGGTTTGGTAAGCTCAAATGACTGTGCGGATCAGTTATCCCTGCGGAAAGTCCGAGAGCATAGCTTACAATATAGATTATCATTTCGTTACAGTACAGTTATCTTAATAAAATTTTAATGTGGGACAAATGTAACTGGCGAAGAGGATATAAAAATTTTACTTTGTTCCATCAAACTGTCGTTAGGATGCCTCTATGGTATAACGGACATTTGTCGAGCTAGAGCGCATTTTGTGTATTCGAAACGCGATGGTCGGCAGCCAAATGGAGAAAAGACCGCTTTTGCAATGCGACCAGCGGTAGGCTATTGCGATAGCGCGTAGTACATGCGTTGCGCATTTTGTTGATTCTACTGTTACGCGTTATCGTATACTGTAATGTATCGTCAAAGTCGCGTTAGGAACGATCATTGTAAAAGTTCGCAAAGGAAAGTGCCGCTATAAATTCTTATGAGCATCCAACCAACGGGGAAGTAAAGTATCAATACGTTTAAATGCAATCAAATTGTAGCTGTCACTATTTCTCGAGCGATACGCGGAGCCCCGTGCGCGTAAGATAAAAATTTCTCTCAGCGTTTCTCTCTCACGAAGAGTTTTTACGCAAATTTACGCAGTCTGTTATGCCTTCGTTGGCACACGAGTGTGGTTGCGTTCTACAAACACGGCCTTGTTGTCCAACCACGACACGCAACTGTTGCACCTTTATCGTAGCGTGGTCATTGTAGCCGCAGCTACTTGATCGTTGTCATTCGGACATCAAAGCGTCATCGACAAACAACGCGTCGTGACCTGGTGCAATTTTTATTCGGACCCGATTTCCCTTCAAACTCTCTATCGATCCGACACGCCCTTTCCTCATTTTCTTTTCTTCATCGGAACTTATTGCGATACAAGAATGTAATTCCTGATTGCGAATAAAATAAGTGGAAATGAACTACGATATTAATGAGATAAAATTCAACTTCAAAGAGAAATTCATTTCTGCATTCGAGATATGATGTGTACTGGAAATGCGCTGAGCAGCGATTTTAACAAAATAATATACTATTCTATTCTTTTTACGTTTTGTACTTTAAAAATACAGTCTAAACTTTTTTTTGTCTAAACATATCAGTTTAAATTGCGTCGCTATAGCTCTCATGATTAATAACCTCCACATTGAGGGCCAACGGGCTAGTTGATTCGTCGGCTTTTGCGAGGTTTATTGAGCAAACATTGGCTGAAGTTGTGATTGCGGAACATCGTATTGCCAAAATCGATTGCCTCGCGTATATGGCAGAGTAACGATAAAGGAACAGTCACTGAGAAGCGGTGGTTACATAGATATCGCGCACAATTTTTCTGGATAGATATTTTCGATTTGCCATTTTTTTAATACACATGTCAACGTATAAAGTAATCGTTATTTTATATTTTCAAAGGAATTTTGCGTATATATTGCGTATACAAATTGCATTGCAAAATTTAAACGCAGGAGATTGGTTACTCTACTAGTTTAGGATGATCTAAGGAAGCTCTCGAACTTTTGTTTCCTAACTTACCTCATAACATCGATGTTATCAGGTAATTCTCGCGATCGATTGATCACTTGCATCCCTTAATAAAGTTCCGAGCCCTAATAGAATTAAATTGTAACATTGTGATGTGTGTGTGTGTGTGTGTGTGTGTGTGTGTGTGTGTGTGTGTGTGTGTGTGTGTGTGTGTGCGCGCGTGTGCGTGTGTGTGTGTGACGCAAGTATACGAAAGTTATATATCTTCATTGTAATCAACGCAAGAACAGAATATTGCAGCAAGAATGTTACCCAAGAGAAAGAAAATCAAACATGATGAAATATTCTCTTAACGAGATGTGGAAAACTTATCACTGCATTGGCTGTTATCGAAATTCTCGTAGTTTTATGTTTTTGCGTTTCGGTATTGTGATACGAAAATATATATCAGCGCGAGCAAAAGGAACTTCTGAATACGGAGAAAAAGGATTCGATGTATTTACAACGTGTTTTTCGGGTAGTCCGTTTGATCGTCTGGTGATCGTCTCGATTGCACGTTCGTACAGTTGCCGATTGCAAAACGAGAAAATTTGATCCTCGTGCTTCGTTCATTTTGTCTGCCGATCCTGCGATAGTATACTGATCGTTTCTACCTCTCGTTGCTGCTCGCAATCTACGTGTCGTAATTTGCTCAATCGCTCGATCTCTTTCTGGTCCAGCGGTCTTCCCCCTGCCAATCGGCCGGATCGCGCTATCGAATGGGCGGGTAGAACATTAGTTACCGGTAACAAGCGCGCGGAACAAGTACGTTACAACGTACCGAGGGCATGTTCTACACAACCATAAAGTACGCGTCACACCATACTATTTGTGCAAACCTCGCAGCCTAGGCGTGGATTTGTTTATCGGTTTGCGGACAAGAATCCTCTGGACAAGCCTCGGTATCGGGATCGAATCGACCGCGATCGGCTTTTCGAATAACGCGCCTACGCTTACCCATTATTGCCACCGACGTAGAAAGAAAATGCGCTTTTTCGGGGCTTATCGATAACCGAGGGAAGAATAAGCGCGTGACAAAAATAAACGTTTTTATGTTAGCAAAATAGTTGAATTACCAAAAATATCTCCCATCCGGCCGTTCGCTGACGCGGCTAACCCGTTTTTCAGCGACGCGACAGCGTTTACCTTCATTTTTCCGGCCACCGAATCTCCCACAGCCGTCCCTCCGACTCGCTTTTCGTACCGTTGATTCGCGTACGTAGTTCGTAGTTTGTCTAGTTCAAACAACGACGAACAGTTAGATACGGGAGACTTTTATTCGCCGGCGCGGGCGTCGCAGCGCCGCAACTCGTTACCGGTGCCGGCACCTGCGTCAGATGGTGAAATAATTTGAAACTCGCGAATAAGCGACAGATCCTCGGTTACCCGGTTTCAGGAAAACTGAAAATTGCTTGTCCTTTCTTAGTTCCGCGAGCGTGGCCAGGATCGTAGGGCATGAAAACCCCTGTCCTTTTCCAGCGTGCGGCGAATCAAAGGATACGCTGCACGTGGAAAGTGACAGCCGGTGAGAGAGCTGCCGCGGGGCTTGTAGAAATCCCAAACTTGTCGATAGATTCGTTAGAGCAAACCGGGGTTCCCTCGCTCTCGCACGGAACTGTCGAGCCGTGCAACCGTGTTTTCCACCCCCGAACTTCCGGCCAAATTGAATCACGCGGAATTTCGCGGTAACAATCTTCTGTTTGACTTCGAGCGACCGGTTGATTCACTTCGTGCTCGGGATCCGCGCGTCTTCATAGCCGTCGGGCATGGCGATCTTGCTCCCCTCATTGAACGGGCTCGAGCTTCTCCAGCGTAACTCGATCACGATGTATTTGAAAAGATCGCATCGTAGGGATAACTTCTTGTTAGTAAATTTTCGCGCGGGAGTGTACTATTGACACGATTTTTCAAGTAATCGAGTTTAATAAGGCTGTACACGTATTATTTATATATAATAAGAAATACAAACATGTATTACGATATTTTAATGTATGATAATGTTCACACATAACATAATAACGCGATTCTAGATTATATCAGAGTGCTCTTTTTAAAGTAAAATGTTGCGAATTAACAGGAAAATGTAAATAATGTAATTTATGCGATGCATTTATGATGTTATAAATAATAAATGCACAAATGTATAATTTACGGCGTATATCTTCGGATTAAATTAGCTTAGGATTTTGTCCAACGTCCTGGTTTTCGTGAAATTCTCTATTTAAAGTGACCACGTTGATTTTTCAAATTTGCCCGACATTCGTATTTACAGGCGCAATTAAAAATTTACATATGTTCCACTTAAATTATCACTGCGGCTTTTCTGGAATTTCAATTTTGCGCGGTATATCTGGGATTTCATATTGTAGCTTATTCGAAAAGATGCGATTCTCCGGCGTATACGCTGAATATATATGGCACTGATTTCTCTATTGCGAAATGTTTTGTGTATAGCAAACTCGAGTAAAGCAGAAGCTTTAGAGAAAATAGGAAGTTGACTTGAGGTATCCGAAGGGAATCGTTTGATTTGATAGGATTTGATGTTCAAGCAAGTCGATATTTAATGTTGTTTGACAATTTTGCTCTCTTTGTCTCTTATTAATTACAACACATTGATCGATTATCGTTTTATGCGCTGGTGTTTTTGTATCCACAATATTGGTATTGATAATTAATTTAGCTAAAATGAAGTTGCTGCGCGCATTAATTATTTACTTGTTTTATAATACTAAACTCTTTTGCTAGAATAAGGATTGCAAATTAAATGAATGTTTGTTTTTTGTGTTTGCAGATAAACAATAGTGCTGCCGCGTACCGACTTTGGGAATAGAAATGAGTTGAGGATCGACTACGATGTTGAATCGTCTTTCGGCCGTGGTGGCCTCCATTTTGGTTCACCAGATATATTTCCTATGCACTGCCAGCACGTTAGGTAAATTACAAAATTTTATAATATTCATATAATACCGAAATGTGAAAACAATCTTGTAATCTGTATTGTGAAACAAATAATCGCTCTACCTTACAATGTGTTTAACGCCACAAAGATAAAACTAACAGAATTAAAGATTAAAAGAGAGAATATGAAAAGCGGATTTGATGTATACGTGAACAACATGTAGCATTATTTGTTTTTCTGGCTTGCTCGTGAAAAGCCAATCTTTGTTATCAGTGAATAAAAAAATATTCAAACATAGTTGTTGGAAAATATAAAATCAGATTATAACAAGCTATAGTCTCAACGATCGGTATCCAGACCTTGTCCTATAATTTTCCAATTAAGGCATTGGATTCTCATAAATCCACGAGCACGGACGGCTTCCATAAATTTGACGCCGTACCGAGCGACAAACTGCGGTCGATCCGACGTACTTTTAGATTCGAGGCGGCTCTTACAACGTTTGGATGAAATGCTGAAATTGAAGGGAAAGAAGAACTATGAGAATCGTGCAATTGGTCACGATACTTCCGAACGGTACGAAAGTCTGTTTTCCTTTGACAGAAATAATATAGGGCACTTTCGAAGCGTATTGGATCTGGGCGCGACTGCTCGCTGTCTTTGTATAACGCGAAAATATATTACAACAAGGCGGCTTGAGAATTTGTCGAAAAGCGCGCTTGTTCTTATTTTTAATTCCTATTTTTTAAATTTAATATATACAAATATGTGTTTCCGATCTAATTTTAACGCTAGTGTCCCTATTTTTGTCCGATAAACCTATTCTTGGATATATTTAATTGTAATGCGAGAGATTTTAACTGTAACTTCCTGTGTTCGTTATTCTTGCAAGATTTGTGTGAATTTACGAGCGACGGTTTCTTTCACAAACACGCACTACTTTCTGATGCGTCGTAATCCGTGCTTGTATCTAAAACGAAATCCTGACCCGTAACCGGACTTATCCCTCCCACGGAGATTATGTGCTTCGTCTTTCTAGCGGATATTAGAAGTCCGTTTGCCTCATTCCTTTTCCGAGGTGTCTCCCTGTAGCGAGAGAATTCAACGTGTTAGATTGGCGTAAGCAGGGGAGGGGTCCTTTGCACGTGCCAGTTACTAGAACTGATACATCTCTCAAGGATTATCTCATCCTTCTACGAGAAATAGTTAGGTCGAGACCTTGGAACGAGGATAGAAAAACGGAGAGAACCCAGGGCAATTCGTCAAAGCGAGGTGAAAGGGAGCTGCTCACGCGCGAGGACGATCAGCTGGGAAAATAATTTCGAAGTGCATTTTTCACATAGTCGGGATTTCTTAGACCCTCGTGGTGAGATGAGAAAGATCCTCGGAAAAGTCCCTCTGACTGCCGAACCGAATCTGAGCGAAACCGGCCGCGGGGAACTAGGACCTTTTGAATCGTCGAATTTGATAGAGAGAGATATTGCCATCTCCTTGCGTGGTCTCTCCGAATTCTATCGCGGTTTCCTTTATTTTTCTGCACTCCGCTTGTCTCTTTCAACAGTGCGGGCTTTATAAGATACCAGATTGTACGGTTTCCCTGGTATCGCCTCGAAAAACGACGACGTTGCTGGGAAACTGGCTTTATTACCTCTTTCTGTTCGATCTGCGCACGTATCGTGCCAAGCCATGTAAAGTTATGCTTACAAGATGCTTGATGCTTTCGATCACGGGCGAGAATAGAGAAGATGATGCAGTTGCGAAAATTCTATCAAGTTACAATATATATATATTATCATTTAAGCCTTACCATATCATATCATTTGTTATAATTAGATTTTAGAGTAACTTAATTTTTGATAAATTTTGATCTTCAACATCCGAAACTTTTATATTTGCTAGACAGTTTATATAATACGTATATTCATCGCTTCGCGAAAATTTTTTACCTTATCTCATTACGAGTAAATCCGTTTAGACATCATGTACGCGCAATACGCGCATTGTTTGTAAAACATCTCGTAACGGGACGTTTACTTTTGCATTTACCTCGAATTTTCGTGGAATTATTTATTCAGTGCGATGTAATAAAAACATGCCGATGGCTGCGTATGCATTCGTGCGCGTCGAAACTATTCCTCGCTTTTGCGTTTCAACGTTGAGATACATATGTGGTGTTGCAAATTTAAGTTTACTTTAGGCGAATGTAGTCGTGTTTTTTTTGTTCGCGTATTATAAATATTTTGATAAAATGATTGTGACAAAACTTCTCGTGATTTTTTTATAAAAATAAATAGTTTCTTAAAAAGTTTATTTTAATCTTTTCTTACGTTTGGAACGTGTGGCATATTGAGAAATCCGCCATTGGTTATGCAACTTTGTAAGGAGAATATACTTGCGCGTACCATCTCAGGAAGTTACATAGTCGCGTATGCTTCTTGCTGATAAGGCCATTCAAGATGTCGGCAAGTGCAGGGATTCGCCCCGTCGCGTTGTACATCGGGGCGGAAAGTGAAATCCTTTTCGATGTCGTACACGCATCACGAATAACTTTTTCTACCGTAAATTTAATATTCGCAGACTTTAGTAGAGTTAAAACGATGTTATAATTTTTCCATATTTTTGACTCTGTTCTCGATATATTTGTATTTATTTAATGCAAAATTCAAATCGAAGAATTCCAAAATGAAAGAATAGTAACAATTTCAAAAATTTCGTTATATTATTGTAGCTACAAAATACATTTTTTACTATTTATAAGTAAACATCGAATTTATTTGTAAATTTTGTTGCAGGTGCGAAGCCATTTCCAGGTTTTCAAGACTTGCCACGCTCATTTTGGCACGAACTCAGCTCACCTTTCACAGAGGTATATAAGTCGTATATTATCAGATTTTCGAAGTTGCTCAGGTTAACTTAATATACAGGATGGACTATTTTAATGAATCAAATATTTTAGCTGTTTCTTATTTTCGAAAAATTTTAAATAAAAGTTTTGCATTCTCAGAGTGGAAACATTATGTGTTAAACAATTTTTGTTTCTTATGAGATATCATTGTCATTGATATTCTTTTTGTGTACATCATTTTGAGTGGACAAACGTGGACAAATCGTGGACAATCGTATCATGCTTAGAAATTAATGAAAAATGTTCATGAGGGTGCCGATGTCAAATTTTTTCCTATTTTTTAATTTGGACATAACTTTTTTTTAAAGGGTGAGCAAACGAAAATTTTGGGTGGACAAATGTGGACAAATCGTGGACAAACAAATGCCATCTGAATTTTATAAAAATTTGCATTTCAAGGTGCTGATGTCAAATTTTTCCTAATTTTTTAATTTGGTCATAATTTTTTTTTTAACGATGGGCAAACGAAAATGTTGGGTGGACAAACGTGGACAAATCGTGGACAATCGTATCCTTAGAAATGAATAAAAAATGTTCATGGGGGTGCTGATGTCAAATTGGGAAAAATTTTGATCAGGTGGCATTCTTTTGTCCATGATTTGTCCACGTTTGTTCACCAAAAATTTTCGTTTGCCCATCGTAAAAAAAAAGTTATAACCAAATTAAAAAATTAGGAATAATTTGACATCAGCACCCCGAAATGCAAATTTTTATAAAATTCAAGTGGCATTCATTTGTCCACAATTTGTCCACATTTGTCCACCAAAAATTTTCGTTTGCTCTCTCTTAAAAAAAAGTTGTGATCAAATTTAAAAATTGGGAAAAATTTAACATCAGCACCCCGAAATGCAAATTTTTATAAAATTCAGGTAGCATTCGTTTGTCCACATTTGTCCACCCAAAATTTTCGTTTGCTCACCCTTCAAAAAAAAGTTGTCCAAATTAAAAAATAGGAAAAAATTTGACATCAGCACCCTCATGAACATTTTTCATTAATTTCTAAGCGTGATACGATTGTCCACGATTTGTCCACGTTTGTCCACCCAAAATTTTACCCATCGTTCAAAAAAAAGTTATGACCAAATTAAAAGAGAAAGTGCCAAGAAATAGTGACAGTTGACATAGTTCTACGTTGTTGGTTGCGGCTCAGTTGCTACTGAGCCCCTTTTTGTGCTATCTAAACTTGTGAAACTTATATTTAAAATATTTTATTCTAAAATAATTGAAACAATTGAGGTAATATATTAAAATGGTCTATTGTTTATAATATTTAAATTTCGTTTTATCTCTAACAGTGTTCTGTATTTAAATCGCTTATTTTGTAAAGATGCAATGTCTACTTTTGAATATTTTTCAAAGAGATGTAATATCCAATGCAGTACTCAAAGTTATCACGATTCTAGGAATTATACTTCCAAAATAAACGATTACGTTAATAACACATTACAATATTTCTTAAAATTTTGATATACTTTGTTACATCTTTTAAGCAATTTTCGCAGTGAAATTATCAATGTAAATAAGTTCATCTGTGTTACCAAAATTTGTAATTCAGATTGCTATTACCGTCATTCACTGTTTGAATGTTTCGTATATTCACTATTTACTGTTTCGGATAAAATATTACATGTACTTAGGATTAAAGGCAAGTCGCAACCGTTTTACGTTGTTTTAAGAGCAGAAACTATGGTTTCCCTGATTATATTACAAGCAGGTTAAATAATAGAAGCAGCGGATGCATTTTAGCTTTTATCGTAGGTTTACGAGTTGGAGAGTTTCGTGACTGAAATAGGTGGCACTCCTGAACCGAGGCCATTTTTCGAGGATCCAGAAAGCAACATCACTGTACAACTCGGCGCTCAAGTCTACATACACTGCAGAGTACAAAATCTACAAAATCTTAAGGTAAGTTATACGTTTCCGTCTTCAAGAATATTCAGCATAACGCATGAATTTGCCAACAGCCTCGGGTCTGCGCAACTAATGCAGCTTTTACATAGACATACCGACACGAAACTTTCTAATTAATATTCCGGGATTCATTTTTTATGTAAATCTCTTCATTCCTTTACAATCTCACTTGCCATAAAAAATACGAGAAAATACTGTTTTACTGTTAAAATATTTTAGAACACCGTATGATCCCCGTATAAGAATATACACATAATAAACATAACGTTTTCAATGTTTGCTATATTACATTATCTTTTAGAAGCCAAGCACTCCACATTATTTTATGTAGAGACTTTGTTGATTTTGCGTCCCCTTTCCCACGTGCAGCTAGTATGCAGCACTTAGCTCATCCTAATTCTCCCAAAGGAAATTCCGCGGATGGCGGTGGGATATTTTCTTCCTAATTTTGTGGCCATGCTACTCTATTACTATGACACAGATGATACTTATGACGCACGAGTTTTCGTGCCTCTTGTGCAACCATATCTTGTATGTTTATTCAATGTAAAATTGCCTATTTATCAAACACGCGAGTCATATAAAAGTATATTTTATAATATACAATTTATATTCCTATTTCGTGATTATTTATAGAATAAAGTTTCCAAAATTCACAGAAGCACGTAAAATTATTGAAATATAATTGCAAACAGCGTTTTGTGTAAGATTCTCTCTTTTATATATAAAATAATAAATTTAAAAAAATAATATACGATATCGCTATAGTGGAAACTAAAACGATTTAATAATATTGTCAGAATGAATTTTAAGTACCTTTACTGCGATGATTCCTACAAATAATTTTCAAGTTTTTGCCTGACGTTTCTGCGTTCTCTAATTTCGGAAAACCAATTCATTGAGACGTATTGTTTCTTCGCACGGCATTGTTTCTGACTGGTATACACCTATTGAGCTTAAAGGATCTAATCCTTAACGTACAGATGCAATGAAAGCATTCAGCAGAAATTGATAGTTGTGAGCCTTTGAAACAGTTTGGAACTTGATATTGCTGAAGCTCTTAGGACAAGTAGCACTTTGTTGCCAGTAAATACCGATATTGACACAATGTGGATGATTTCACTGTGGTTTTGCAAAAAGGAGAAGATTTATTTGTATAATAATGTTATTCTCTCTCTCTCTCAGTTAAATCTCCCTTTTTGTTACCATTACTAACGTTGCTTTTCTGTGTAAATTTTCGCTTTTTCAGAATTAAATAATATAATATAATGGTTTACGTAAAATCCATTAATGACGGAAACATTTATCGCGCGTTCGTCTATTTAAGTTACAAGCTTATGCTTATGGGGGAAATATATGTTTGTCGATATCGGTTGTCATAAAAAATAGGGAAAAAAGGATCCAGCGTTTGTGCACCGTTGCATTTGCGATGTATCGCGATCAATAAATCGTTGCTGAACTTACCAATCTCTCGAGCAAAGCTCGAGTCGCATAGGAAGCATTTACAAACAGTGTACCAGAACATTTCGCTCGTTGGTTTGCGAGTACTTGGAATTCAATCTTTCTAAGTGAGAGTGCGGTGGGGGTTGAGTGGAACAAGTTGTTTCATACAGTGGAATGAGAGTTGTATACATTTGTCTGCATTCTTGCGAATTCGTTTTTGAACTCGATTTAAGAACTGATTTAAGATCTTTTTCAACTTATTAAGAATATATGTGAAATAAGTTAGCATTGATTTTACGCTATCGTTATTACGAGATTACGCAAAGTTGTGCCATATCATGCCATATGCGTAAAAGTATTAAATGAAAATTCCTTTAAACATGTACTATCGAGATAGACGAGCCTAAGTGTTCTTCTATATCAAATATGCCAAATATTTGCGAGAACAAGCCGACGTGCCTTAGGAGGAATTTATGTCTCGAATGATATTTTCGGCATTTCCGACATAACAAATTTTCCATGCTAGTAAAGCTTATATTTCTAATATTTTAATTACTAATTTTAATTATTTTAATTATATCGATATGTGCATTTAATACAATATAATATTATCATCACAAATAATATAAACTATTTTAAACTGGAAGCGTATTATGTGTGTTTGTATAACATAATTTTATTGACATATGAGTTTAAATATATCTTATATATCTTATTTATATTATCCAGTTATTAATATTTTTAGATATGTGTGCGTACATATGTGCACGTGTGTATACAAACATTATTGTTAAACATATCAGATCAGTAAAACATTTTCCGCTTCGTAATGAGGGTGGAAGATTGTTTGGTTTATTTCGATGGATGCAAGAGAAAACTATGGAACAGCAATTTCATTAATAGTAACAAAAGACTTGTTTCTTGCTTCGATCAATAATGTTAATAAGACGGTTGCTTGAACTGCTCTCTAATGCAGGATCCATGAGTTTGCTGTTCCAGCTGTTTATTCTCAGTCGCCCAGTGTCGGACGAGTACGAAGAATGATTGACTTAAACTACTTAAGGACAGGCCATGCCCGTAAGCACTCACCCGTTGCTTGATGAAATAATCAATTTATGTAAAGTATCTCGGCGCGCATATTTTAACCACGTATTCTGAATACATTTATTTCGGATTATCGCTATCCTACTCTCGTTTGAAAATATCGGAGTCGTATATACAATCAAGGAAAAGTCATACTCAGGAAATCCGTGAATAAAATGGAATAAAGGGGAATCTCTTTAAAAATCACTTTATATTTTGTAATTCTTTCTCATTGTAGTACGATATTGATTAGATATTAACTATTAATCAGATTTATATTATTATATGTAAATCACAAACGGGAGAAACAGAGGACGGTATAGGTACTCAAAGTTACTGATGCGATGCAAATAACCGCGGTTCTTATAAGTAAGACTTCCGTATTCCGAATTGTCTTGAAGTCGTTACGAACTTCTTCCTGTTTTCGCGACTTTCCGTGCATATAACGTGCACATCGGTCGAACTTTTAACGGTGTTTCCGTCTTGCGCCACACTCAAGTTTATATCTGTGTAATTAGTTTGACGAGGAGGTCGTTACTACATTAATTATAAGTGAACTAATTCTCTCTACGGTGATACGACAATGATGTCTTTCGTCCCGTATTGCTTAAAACGGATACGAGATATATGTTGAAGAAGGAATTGAATTTGTACAATGGTGTATTCTGGAGAATTAATTAGAACTGAAAATTTCAAAAATATCAAAATGTCAAAATTGCAAAACCTTTCGCGTTATAAGCGATGAATAATGTCAATATTAATTGATTATTACAGTATATGTATCTACACGTAAAAGGATAAAATCAGCTGAGCGGTCAAAATGTCATCTGAAATGAATCGATAGCAGTTGATACATCGATGTATAAGCGCGGATTGGATTTTAATATCTATTATCTCATCGGAATTATTTAAATAAAACAAATATAAGTGATTTTAATTAGTTAATTAAAATTTTTGTTTGCGATTGAAAGCTAACTCTCAAGTTTTGTACATTGTATTCTTTTTTGCTTCTTGTGTTACTTCGTCGAAGTTGCACGGGATTGCTATGTAGATCGAATAGATGTTGAATAAGTGCTTCTCGATTGCCCGACCACACTGATTCGTTGTGTGCACCAATTCTAAAAGGAATCGTATGCTGGATTGTCTTTCTATTTGTAGTAGTACAATACTGTGACGCGTGTAGTGATATCGCTTTCTTGAATTTAATTGAGAGTGGAATTTTAGAAATCGATTTATATGCAGAATAAATGCTTTTTGAATAATGTCAGACAAATTCAAACCTGAAATTTTAGCATCAGTCCATCAACACGTAATTACATGTTAAAATATTCATATTTAATTGATACACGCGTACGTTGATAAATATATTAAAAACATACTATTTTATGTATAAAATAATAGCGAACTACTGAAATTAAAGTCTGTAAACGAAATTCTGCCTGGAAGCAAATTATATATTACATGCGTTTTGTATTCGATCTACCAAAGTTAATTAAAATCAACATGTTGCTGTAAAATTAACGAACAAAATGGAATTTTATATTTTTAGTATTTGAATTAAATTACAAATTTTGCCATTTGGTGCTGTTTATCATTTTTATTAAGATTTTTATTGTTACAGATAATTTATTCGGGCATATCCCGACGATCACTCATTCGCTACTTCTTTCGTTATTATTTCGTATTATCTATGTTAAACGCAATTGTCGTATTGTTGACACAATTCGAATTGCATAGGGAATCGAATTAAGCATTGCGAGCTCTCCTATTGCAATCTACCACCTACATTCGCAGGAGTCCTGCTATGGTTTTCTAGCACGTATCTGCATACGCGTGGTTAGAATGTGTATCTTCGTACTGTAAATGCCTTAGCTGATTTTATTGTTAAATTTATCACAATGTAAAGTAATTCTGCACAGAATTTCCAATAAGCTTTTCAACACTTTTATCGTTCAACATTTAATATAGGAAATATTTGACTAGAATTCGCGAATGTGAATTTCTATATATCGCATATTTTTATGCGATTTATATAGATAGTTTTATTTCTATGCGATATATATTTTAGCGATACTTTTTTTTCTATGCGATATATGTATATTTTAGCGAGTTTTATTTCTATGCGATATATATATATAGAGATACTACATATCACATTTAAAATTAATAATTTGAAAGATAGTTTTATCATTCAAATATAATTACGACGAGAATTATTTCGTCAATTCACTATTGTTGAATCATGCTGTCAATGATTCGTCGGCACTCCAAAGTTTTCCTATTACTCTCTGTCTTTTTTTTCTTAGAAAGTTTTATTTTTGAAAAGTTATTATTTCATTTTGCACCACGCAATCTACTCCTTTTCAGTTAATTACTTTCCATCTACCGGTTCGCGCTTATTTTGTTCATTATCCTGTATTTAGCGCAACATCGCTGAGCTTTAGCAGCTTCCTTTGTCCGTGAACAAAGTTTTGCCGCAGCTCGTCAATAAGTGGTTTGAAGCCTAATTAAAGTTTTGCAAACGTGACTTACCGTTGAGTACGCTGTCCCAACAGTGGACAATAAAGTTATTTCCCTTCGTCATTGTCGAGCATGCGCGAGTTTGCATGCTTCGTGTCAGTGCGATGTCATTTTTCAACTTCTCGCACACAGTTGTCGACGACGACGGGCTTCGATTGCGGTTTGGTCGATGGACCGGTGAATCCAATTTTCTTACCTTTGTGCCCGCGGTCCGAATTCCAGTTAGACTGGCTTTACGGATTTCGACAAGCGTCAGAGATCACGGTTGCCCGAACGAGATCACTACTGTAGGAGTTGCAACCACATAACTTTCATGAGTTTCGTGGTGATGTAAGAGGCTCTGCGTTTAATCGCACCAGAGTAAATTTTGAAACTTTTTGTATTTTAGATCTATTTAGTGATTTGGTATTATTCATTATAAATTTTTTATGATATTGCATTGTAAAAATACCGAGTCTTGAAATTTATTATCCGAAAATTCGTAGAACTTTCTCCTGCATGATTGAAGCGGTGGAATTAGAGATTTCGATTTCAAACTGTGTTTAAAATGTTTTCCAGTAACAAACAATTTATGCGATATTAAGAAATAACTGGGAATGTTCAATTTGTAACATTTAGAAATTCAATAGCTATCAATATTGAACGATTATTTACCGCAGAGAATACAGTACAAAATGTAATGTTTTCAAAACAGTTTATATCGAGCATACATCGTGCTGTGCAGATGCAGCTTGTGTTTTCGCGAGTATATCAGATGGTTTCGTGTTATTAACTTCGATAGGAATTTACAGACACACGGACATTTCCACTACATTCCTTGACATACTCTCGTATGTAAAATACGAACACGTAGGCAGTGCGGCTGATGGAATATAAAAGAGGAAGTCGGGCGTATAGTTGGCGTATGTCCGCAGTAAATGTTTGCTCAAAACGTAGTAAATAAACAAGCAGTATATTGCCATGTATTGATCAGCAACCGAAACATTGAATGCATAAATCGTTAATTTGGCGAATGTCCGCATGTGTCCATGTGCGCACAAGTGCATCTATAAATGCTTTGCGAATAATCCATCAACTATATGCGCCAAAGCTAGGTAATATTATAATGTTTTCATTAAGTGTGCTGAAAATTTATATTAATATATTACCAGAAGCATTGGAAAGTTCAGTACTAATATTTATCGCATATACATTTATTATATGCTTTGAAGTATAATTTGATGTTAGCATCAAGAACTAGTTCCGCAAAAATTTATGCAAAATCAACGCGAAGTATTCGAGAGTTTACAAGTTAAAGGATATATTTCAAATAGTGGTCTTAATTACTGTTAGTTTACGATTAATTTCTATGTGAATAGATCGGCAGTGCAATTATGGCAAATAATTTGGCGGACAATGACTGATCTGACCGCGTGTATGGTTTCCGAAATAACGTTGCTATGTGCGCTTGTCGTAACGTAGACGAACTCATGTGCTGCTTTGACGTTTGGTTTGTGGCTCAATTTCTACGTGATAAATGCACCGACGTGGATTTCGGTTTGCCTCGCTTTACGGACAACAGAGAGAACGCTGGTCTTCCGCACGCACGAATGCAAATTCGAAATTTTGGTTTATCCCTTGCGGTGACTCCATCCGATGATCAGCGACCGGTCTTTCGCGGCATTTACACCTATACCGCATATTTTACACCAGCTTGCTTATTGTGCGCGATTATGCTAATTTCGAAAATGAACGAGTGATATCGTGGTTCGTGTGTCGATATTTAATTTCTATAAATAATTTTGGAAAATTTTGTCCTAGCATTTGAGTAATAACGCGTAATTTAACGTGCTTGGTTGTAAATGATACGTTACGAAGCGTCTCATGGAAATCAAGTTAAATGTTGCACAGGCAACATATAGACATAAAGTTACTAAGACGTAATTATTCACTGCTGAGTCCTTTATAATAATGACAAATGACTATGCCTTCCGCTCGCACTGTTCTCTATTTCGAGAACACGCTCCCAGCTGAAACGGCAGCTCCTGCAATGCGCGATGCCTAACGATTCTTTAACTTCTCCGTTATCAAACTTTCGTACGACAGATCATAAGTATCGGAATAAACTGTTTTAATGTATTATCGGAGAAAGGCTTTCATGGCATCGCACCTGATCTCAATTTATTATGATCCTCGGCAGGTGTAATTTGCATATGCTTTACCAAAAATGCAATTAACGCTCATGTTTATTAATTTAAATTAATAAACATGAGTAATATAAATTAAAATTTATAAAGAATGAGTTATATCAGCAGTCTGCTACGCTGCACATTAAGAACATGTTGCGAATAAATTATGAAGAGGGTAAAACCGTACTTTTACAAAGGTCAAATTATGATAGAGATTTTATTATATCAAATCTAGCTACAAAATTGAAATTTACTATTGCATGGGAAGACGTTCTCCTTAAATCAGTTCTATTTTCTTTGTATCAATCAAATGGCATGATTTGCTTATTTGATGATATACGATTTATTTTCACTCTTATTAGAAGATCCTCTTCGTTAAAAAAATGTCTTTTTACACAGGCTACTTCGCTATTATCGAATATTGTTACAATTAAATGCATTTTAACTAAAGTTACTTTGCACTTTTCTTAAATCTACACGGAAAAAAACAATAAAAAACAATAAAAAAACAATAAAGGTTGCCACAACCAAAATTTGGTACAGCCACGTCCTGTGGTTGTCACATTCACATTGTTTTGTGTGGTGCATCTATATATGTTTGTCTCAACATTCACTATGTTTGTCTCAACATTCACTATGTTTGCTGTACCAATTGTGGTTGTGGCAACCTTATCGCTTTTTCCGTGTATACTTTTAATTTAAGTTTAAACTAAAATTTTTTTCGGTAAAAGTAGGTCAACTTAAAAAGGGTTTTTTAATCATCCCCATAGATTCCAATCTGCGATTTTCTTTTTCTGTAGAAATATTTCTGAATTATATATTATTTTTCATATAATCTATTTTGCAAAAAAATGCGATAAAATAAAATTAATATACATAATATATAATGTAATATAATTTAAAATCAAAATATACATAAAATGTGATCCAAAATATACACAATTAAATGCTTACACATATCTTATAAATATTATTGGAAAACATCCGAAATGCGTACAACATAAAATTTTATATATGAAACATGTAGCTGTATATTAAAAAGATAATTAATTATAAAATATTTATTCATTTACAGTTTAGAAACTAATTAAATTTTATACAGTTCAGTGAGCAACAGTTCAAAAATATTATTAATAAATTATTAATAAATATTATTAAAAGTTCTCAGTGAATATTATTAATAATATTTATTAATAAATATATTAATAATATTTTTGAACTGTTACTTACTGAACTGTATAAAAATTAATTAGTTTTTAAACTGTAAAAGAATAAATATCTTGTAATCGATTATCTTTTTATTAAATTGATTATTAAATTGATTATCTTTTTATTAATAAATTTATAAATAAATATTACTAATAAATTTATTAATAATATTTTTGAACTATTTATAAATTATTTATAAATTTAAAAATAAATAAATTTATTTAATTTATTAATAATAAAATTAAAGAAATAACCGTTTGCTTCGCCAGTAATAATCAAACAAAGTGATTTAGTTGAACGACCCAACTGGCCAATTTTATTATTAAATTACGACGTTTCGACCATAGGTTTTGGTCCTTATCAAGTATAAATTTAATCTGTAAAGA
>NJRP01000152.1:47328-142395 GCA_003063835.1 Aphaenogaster floridana | reverse complement strand
ATATTATTCTTTGTCTTTTTGGTATTTAATTGACGTTTCCTATATATAACTAACTTTTTATTGTATAGCTTGAACACGACATATTTATTTATCGCTATTATATCCAAATCTTTACAGATTAATTTTATACTTGATAAGGACCAAAACCTATGGTCGAAACGTCGTAATTTAATAATAAAATTGGCCAGTTGGGTCGTTCAACTAAATCACTTTGTTTTATTAATAATGTCTCAATTATTTATTAATTATATCTCTCAATTATATGAAACACTATTTTGATTATTAGTACATTTTGCGAGACTTTTTAAAGAAATCATATAGAAAGACAAATAAAAACTCGATATGCCAATGATCAGATAAATCGCAATCTGAAATTAGCAGTGATAAGCGCGGTGAACAAATCGATGATATTTGTGATACCCGATTGCAACATGCGTAGTTTTTATAAAGCCGGCTCCAGACGACATGGCCAATATACGCCAACGTAAATAAAAAATAAATAAATAAAAATAAAGATATGGCGAATTATGCATATCATATAGATATCAATCGCACTGCATATTCATATATGGTCAATATTGGCTTAGTATTGATAGCCAATGCATTTGCCAACGACGTTGACAAATGCATTGGCTATATCGTCTGGAGCCGGCTTAACGCGAATTATTTGAAATTATTATTATTCTACGTGATAATAAACGATTCAAAGAATATTGACAACGCTTTTTTTAATTGGATCTGTATATGATTTCGATACTCATCGAACGATCAATCACATGCGTAAAGTCTAACCCTCGCTCTATTTTGCAAGACTTTATGAATCTTAAAAAATCACAAGAAATAACCGTGTTCAATGGAGGATATCTGGTCCAACAATTTGGCCAGATTTTGTAATATATCCGTGGTGCAACCCGAATTTTCGATGAACGAAATATCTGTACAATATTAAACGTTGCGTGACGGACGTTGAGCGCATTTCGCAATTTCGATATTAAACCGTACGAATTCAAAAAGAGTAGAAAGTCTCATAAGCCTCGTGGGGCTTACGCGCCTAAGAAATTGCGAGAAGTAATCGCATTATTGCCGCATTGAATGATGGATAATTATTCCAACGATTTGACCAAATCTAGGTCCACCCATCGAGTGGCGTGCTGGTTAGTAGCCGACATAAAGAAGAACGATCTATAAGATAGAGAGTGAGCTTAATCTGTTCTAGTTTTGTCGCATCTCATGGGATCAATCCGTAAAGAAAAGTTAAGCGAGCCATCGAATGCAAGGGGCCTCGCTGCAGAGCTGAATTTCGGATTTTCGAGACTGTTCCCAATAGCAATGATTTCGGCAGCGAGTTAACGACAGTTTTTTAAATCTTTGCACAACGTATATATTACGTAAATTGCGAATACGTTTGCGCGAGAAAATATATTTTTCTATTATCAAGAAATACATTTCTTTTGACTGAAAAGCTCATGGGTAGAACGTTCTTCACGGAAAAGCGGTGACGAATAGATATATGTTTAAGATTAATAAAATACATACGCATTAATTGTAACTTACTATGTGTAAATACAAGTAATTTTTTAATTTTTTATTCAAGACGAGTCGAACCTACTAACAGCGGGATTTGAGAAACTTTAAATTTGAATATTTAACAATACGAAATTTGTTAATTTTCCATTTGTTTATGTAATATTTAATTAAATACTTAGATAGAATTATCTCAATGATAGAAGTAACATTTAGAAAATTTAAGACATTAACATTTCATTGATATTTTACTGATATATCTACTTATTCGACTTGCTTCGAATTTTCTAAGTATCTGCACATATTTAATTATATTCATACAGTTATTCAGAAAAATATAAATCTCATATAAGTGTATTAAATCAACAAAAAGAAATATCAAACAAGATGTCAGTCTGTAGATGTATTTTACTATAATCCAAAGGTAAAACACTAGATTTAATATCCTGAGATAGTGGATCTCTAAAATCCTGAAAATAGTTTCTTAAAAGAAATTAAAGAATAAAATGTATCTATTTGTAATTATGTTTTTGTTCATTTGTGATTTAATTTACTAATTTTATGATTAAAGTTTTTCTATAAACACAATTGTTATATCCATGTTTATTCTATTAGTTTTTTTATTATTAGACAGCGTTTTAATGATGATACTGACACTAACAAGAAAATATGTGATAAGAACGAAAAGTTTCTCAGAATATACTTCTGAACTAATTCCGTGAGTCGACGTTAAAAAATGTATGGGTGTCATTGTTAATTCAATATCAAAATCATAGCTTCTGGAAACCGCTAAGAAAATCTAGGTTTAATTCCGGCTTTGCACACAATGAAAACCCGCAATTTTCAAACCTGCAGTTTCGGGCCACTGAATTAGACCCGTCGCGAATGAGTCCCATGGAAACTGACAAGAATAATAACTCTTCATGATTGTTTCAACTTTCCACTAGTGCGAACCATGCGTCCACCTGTGACACGAGGGACAATTATAAGCCTTTATCGTTGAGGCATTCAAAAATATGGAAAAAACGCGGTGTTCTAAATGGCTTTTAACAGATATTTATAGTAATGTAACCCAGGAATCCTTTTAGCAAAAATATAATAATTAAATGGAATTCGCAAATACATTTAATCGAAAACGAAATAAAATATCCCATTTTGCAAATTTTGTCTGTAATAATCCCAAATTTCGCAATAATTTTATCAAATATATTCCTGATTCTGCAAAATCAAAAGCGCGAACATTAAATCTAACAAGCAAAAAACTGATATTTAATCGTTGGCTTATTATCTAGTCTTTACATTCTATTTAACTCTGTATTGAGAATTTCCAGAATTTATTAATAACTTTTTGGTACTAATTGTAAGGGTAAAAACTACTAAAAACTTTTGATAATTTTTAAATATAAATATTTAACAAATGCGCAAATTTGGAATATATGCTAATTTCATATTATCAAACGCGTTCCATTACATATAATTAGATAATTAATCTTATATAATTTTAACATTAATAATACTTTAATAATACTTTAACATTAATAATAAAATTAATATTATACAATAAAATATAAATACATTCAATTTTATAGAAATAAAATTTAATTTCAGGAATGACATTATTTCCATCCTTTCAGTCATAAATTTCATTTTAAAAAATAAAGTTAATATGAAGCTGTTATTATATTTATTTCTGTTATATTTCTTATTTAATCCTTTTTTATACCTTTTTTTACTTAATCCTGTAAAAGTCCTGTTTCAATTTTCGTATTATGAACTTACAATCCTTTGAGAATTAAAGCGTTGTTTATAACGTTGTTATCATTACAGTTATTTTTTTTCGGTAATGAATTGATAACGGCGATAATTTTTCTCGTCTGTAACACTAATGGTAACGCAGTTACATTTTGTCGATAAAAGTAATGGTTTGAATAATTTTATTTTTATCGTTACTTTATACATTTTAAATCTATTTATTTGCATAATGTCCACCTTCTCTGATGGAAAGTGAAACATATTGATTAATTGTAAGAACTTGTATCCATGCTAATAGTCAGATGCTAATAAATTAGTCTCTCAGTCATGTAGCTAATCAAGTTGTTGCTTTTTTGTAAAAGCTCTAAGCTTATTTGGCTACACTTAATGAAATTTGTTTTTCTTTATAGCAATGTATATAAAAATATATATGTGTAATATAATGATATATATAGTCAGTATATATCAATTTCCGCACCTTTTATCCCTTTACTGGAGGATAAAAAATTCCATGAAACTTTCTATTTGTATTTATATATTTTATATCATGAAAAAAGTAACAAAAATAGAAACGACTCATTAGTTATTGAATAACGGTAACGGTAACGAATTATTTTTTTAAATCATTAATGAGACAGTAACGATAACGAGTTACTTTTCAGAGAAAAGAATGGTAATAGTAACGAGTTACTTTTATAAAATTAAAACTTTCCCAATCTCTGTGCGAGACGATAACGAAAAAACATTGGAAACCTATCTTTATATCGTGTACCTTTTATATTTTGCTTGGTGATGTACATTAACGTATCTAATATGGATCTTTTTCTTTTTTCTGGTTTAATTGAACCCATCTTTCATTATTCTTAGCCAATATCCATTTTGGCTTCATAGCTAAAGATCGTCAGAAAAGAGAAATACTTCTTCCATTACCGCGGCTAATTATTACTAGCAAATCAGCGTAAAGATTTTATACTTTTGTAGGATTATTGAAATACGAAAGCACATCACGAAGAGATCATCATATTACTTAAATTAATTAAATACGAAATTACAATAACATCCATTAACATATTAATTTCACATTTAGTCATTACGGGCGTTTATACGTCGCATTTTCGATCAACAAATAAAATATATGTATAAAAAACTAGCATTTGTAACATTTTTAACACAACATTGGTTATACGGTAACAAACATTTTTCGTAATATAGATAACAATTTTATTTATTTATATCATTTTTTTATTTCATTTCATTTAGTCATATTTTTCTTTTATTTTATTTTGTCATATTTTTCTTTTCTTTATTTCACGTAAATGTATTGAAAATATAAAAATATTTCTTTCTCTTCACTGTTCACGAGATATGAATAAATTTATGTAATAATATTAAATTTTAAAATGTCAATAATTTGTTAATAATGTCACTTTTAATTATTATATAGTCTCATTTTATCTATTATCTTCCATGTCTTCTTATTTTTATATAAATAAAATTATATATCATATACAGGGTAAGGCGCGCGCGCGCAATAACTATTACCACTTTAAATATCTTCGAATCTATAAGGTCCAGAGAAAGATTTGTATAATCAAAATTGCACGGTACGAAGGAGGCTATTATATGGCGATAATAATTTTTGACCAGGTGGAGGCGCTTCGGAGATATCAAGGTCATTTTCATTTTTTAAAATGTATCTGTTTAAGATGTATCTATTTGAAGAACAAGTTAATATGATCCTCATTTATGGGGAATGTCAAAAACTAAAACATACCGATAAACATACTGATAAAACGTCACTTCAAACGCCTTTTATAAACGTAAATTTTATTTAATATATGAAAAACATATGAAAAAGGTCTTTTTTATCGCTCTTTTTTACTTTCAATCTTGTTCAATGATCTTTTGTCTAGAGTTCTGAACTTGTTTGAAGCTCCTCTATCATATTATGGAAAAAAACATACCAAACCCATTTTAAAAAATAAGGATGACCTTGATATCTCCGAAACGCCTCCACCTGGTCAAAAATTATTATCGCCACATGATAGCCGCCTTCATACCGTGCAATTTTGGTTATACAAATCTTTCTCTGGACCTTACAGATTCGAAGATATTTAAGGTGGTAATAGTTATTGCCTCACCCTGTATATAATATATTTCTAAATAATCCACACACACGAAAATTTAATTATTTTATAACATTTCAGATTACTTCTTTTCTTCTAATTATTATTTTCAAATCGTCGTGAAATAAAACAATTCAAATAAACGGACAATAATATTAATTTTACGCAAGGAAGAAATAATATTCACCGCAAGATTGCTCCGTCGGCGCCCTAGGCCTCCTCCTTCTCCTCTCAGACTATCCAAATTTTGTCAGCTTCATTTGATTTCTTGGACGCAACATTTTTAGCGTTATTTTCTGAAACATTTAAATAAACAATTTAATTAAAGAGGTGATATCACACACACATGAATAAGCGATACTTAAATGATTCTATATACATAATATATAAAATATATATCAATATATTCATCATTTTCTCTCAGATTATCCAAGTTGTCAGTTCCATAAGACTCCCTCAACGCGACACTCGCGAAAACGCGGGTAATTATGATTGCGCAACACTTTGTACAGCACTTTCGAAGTTAACGCGCAACACGACGAATCGGGTGTAATTCATTTATTTAGTTAAATCGGCGGGGCAATGGGTACGTTAGCTCTCTTGTTGTTAGGGTACTAAATTCTTCAGGCTACTGAGCCCCTCCATTACTTTAAAGTCGTACCACTGAAAGTCTGCGGAGATTATTGTCGGTAAAAAGCTAAATTCATTTGAATTAGTTTCATTTAGTTTTAATTTATTTTTATTTAATTAGTTTATTTTTATTTAATTAGTTAATCAATTTTTTAAAGTGAAAACATTCATTATAAGTAATTGTTAGACAGTAGTTTATTCACAGTTTAAATTACAAGTGTTCTAATATTATTACTCCATTTAAATTATCGATTTCTACAGTGAATTTTGACGTGAAGATAAAGTTATGGTAGTAAAGATAATCGAAAGAAAGTTGCTCACGTCATAACTTTCTTGTAATATTCTTTTGTATAAAGTGCACTGACGAGTTTATAGTGACTTGAATTGTGAATAAATTACTATCCAGCAATCATTTATAATTCTTTATAATTAACATGAAGCTTGTACTTACACTTTTTCAACTTAAAAACAAGCGTTTTCACTATAAATATGAAAATAATATTTACATAAGTTTTACTTGAAAATTGATTATTTTTGTGATAAATTTTAAGTCGACCCGACTGGCAAGAGATGGTATTCCGTTACATCTGTCTCTTATACACATCTAGATGTGTATAAGAGACAGGAATAACGGTGTCACATGAAAACGAATACGTTCTTCTTAACATCATCGGTTATTGCGATAAATATTATCACATGCCTCGGTGGTCGAACTGGCTACGACGCCCGAAACGGAGTACAGGGAGGTCCAGGTTCAAATCCTGGCTGAGGTAATATTTTTCGCAATAAATTTTCTAACAGTTTTCGTGATGGGAGTGCGTTTGGGGAGAGGGGGGAGAATATAATAGATGCTTTAGCATTTATTAAAATTAAATTTGTCACACGTAGAGGACCACAATCCGTATGGTTGATACGTAAGTAATTAATAGAATACCATCTCTTGCCAGTCGGGTCGACTTAAAATTTATCACATACGTGTTTATTACTACTGGCGATTTAGAAAATTAATATTAAAGTTGATTATTTTTGTTTCGTTTATCACTTCCTTTATATTGTGTACAATATATTTTCTAATATAAATTCTATGCGTAAGTAGACTACATAATTATTTCATCACCTTTTTATTTGTCGAGCTTTGATAGAATCATAAACAATAAAGAGATAATTAACGAAGTTATTTATACCTAACAGTTTTCTTAATTTCTTGTTTGCTATAATGCGTTGATAAAACGACGATTTCATAAGTAAATTATAACCATCCAGCAATCGTTTGTATAAATAATTTCTTACATTTATTAAATCTGTACTTATGTCATTTTTATTTGAAGAGAAAATCGAGCACTTTTAATATGTATACATATAGATATTATACGTATATAAATTTGTTTGACTTGGAAATAGATCATTTCTGTCATGTCTGTCGCTTTATTTGTATTATATAATACATCACAATTTTCGTCTTTCTTTATATAACTTTTTGCTTCAATAAAATGTTAATAAAATAAATTGCCTTGAAATTTTAAGAGATTAAATATTCTTACGAATTTATTTTAATTATTTGAAAAATAAGCGTTAAACTTAGAATATAACATGTTAAATTTGAAACGAAAATTAATTTATAGAATATCTCATATAACAAAAAACAATAAAATATCAAATATAAGCTGTTGATATTGTATATATATTATATTTTAATTGAAGTTTTTATAAACGTTTTCAAATGAATATTCAATAATCAACCGAATATTTTAATATTTATTTTAAAGTGTTTTTCAAAATTGTATATTTTATGAACTCGAATGTTTTTCACAATGTAATGTAAATCTCGAAATTACTGTTTCGGAATAGAATCAATATTAAATATACTATTTATATCCAATATTGATTCGCGGCCGATTAATACGGCAGTTTTTAGCATGAAAAGAACGAATGTGCTGAAATACGATGAAGTATCAATGACGTGACAGAAGTGACTAATTATAAATCAATAGGAAAGCTCATAAGCCGAATAAAACTTCGACATGTTACTGATCGTAATATTCAAAATTCAGTATACTATGATTGATGATGTTCGATAGAAAATGACATGAGATCTAAAGCCAATAATTTGGTCTTCCGTATAATATTAATTTGTTAGTTGTTGTATGAATTTTTGTATGCTTTCGCGACATGTCTATGATTTTTCATGTTAATATAAATATCTCGTTATTGTATTAAGAATATATTATTGAAATTATTTTCAATATAATATATATTAAGAATTATTTCAATATTAAGTATTTTAATATTACTGACATATAATATTTTAATTACAAGATATCTGTATAAAATAATTCACACAACAATATGTTGCAACGAAATATTTATTGGATTTCACATTTTATTTTAATTTATTTTAAGTAATATATAGTCAAATTATTAATAAATAAGTATAAATAGATTAAATTAAATAGATAAAAAAATAATTAATTAATTAAAGACTAAATTAAAAATAAATTAATAATCATTTTAAATTAATTATTTAAATTACGTTGCATGGCCGTAAAAAAATATTTTTTCTTTTTTCTATGTGTCTATGAATTAAACAGATCGAAAAGATTTTTGTATTTCTTTTTTTGTACTAATTTAATTTAATATTTATAACTTTGAAAGGAAATAGATTAAACGTAAGCTTCAAACTTTATTTAAAAGATATTTGAGAAAGGAAAAAAAATGGAAAAATAAAAGAATACATTAAAAAACCTTTTAAGAGCTTTCCGAATTTTATAATGTAATTTATTATTTTATAAATGTGTACACAGTATAATCAATATCTTACTTAAATATCCTTTAAATATAAATATAAATATCATGAAGAAAATGAAAGTTTTATATTTATATTTAAAAAATGTTCAATATTTTACTTATTTGCAGTGTTTTATTATATTTCTTCCTTTTTATTTCTTACTCTTTATAGCATTAAATTTAAAAATTTAATTAAATAAAATATATTGGTACTAAAATTAATATATCATATCTTCATGATATCCTTTTAATCGCATTTCGTGAAAATCTTATCTGCAAAGAGTCTGTATGGCAAAAAGTGTAAGAAAAGATATATCTTTAAAAACAACCTTCTTTTGCGAAAATAATTATATTACTTATTTTATCACTTTTCACCAAGAATATTCTAGCTGTAAAAATACATTTTTTACTTTTCTATTTATTTATCTCTATAAATGAATATTTGTTGAACATTTCAAACGGTTCGTGCTCTATGTAATTATTATTCTATTGCGTAGACTTCAAAACGTTCAAACAAGTAACCAGATTCATCAATAATATGTCGATAATTACAAACTCTATTCTGTGAGCTCTATATGTGTGCATTCTTGTACGCACAGTGAATCCACAGATGGTTACACGTATTTCAGGATTAAACATTTATACTAATTTGTCCTAGCCAATTCATTTCAAGGCAATGAATCTGGAATGATACATCTAACTGTAATGTTCATAGATCCATTACCTTATTTTAAGTAAAAAGAAAAAGACATTCACCAATACGCTCTGCCAATGAACCTGATGCCTCCAAGGCTTCGTCTTCGTCTCAAGTTCCTTCGTTGCACACTCACGAGGAAATCTTCGCGGAAACGCGATCCAAAGCGAATTGATTCATAATACGATAATTGCGATACTTTATTAGACACTCTCGAGATAACAAGAAACGATCGATTCGGCTTCTGTTACATAAATCTAACGATTCGCCAAGAGATTCGAACGTCGACAATTTCGCACCGACGTTGCGCGGATGCAGCAAACGAGTCGAGTCAGCAGCCAATTGAAGTGCGAGCGAACAGTCTGTAAAATATACAATCGGGACACACACACTTACAATACAATTCGAGCGCGTAAATTTCATGGAATACAAGTGCTATTAAACGATCGATCTATCACGGCCATCCGTTACTTAAATCACACGATTCGCGTACTCCGTCATATTAATCGCACGATTCGTACTCCGCGCTCTGCGAAAGCGATAAGCAAATTACTCCCAAATTAACGAAGCGCGTGGAACGCGTTCGAATTCCAGGAGACTTCAAGAAATAATTGCAGTTGTCCGGTAACCAAGTCACAACGAAACGTTAATTTAGAGAATTCCGATCTTCCCTTCGCTTCGATCTCTGTGGATAAATCGCGCGAGACACCTGTCCCGTGACGAACGCGCCAATGTGAGTCGTGTGAATCGCGAGAGTTCATCAATCGCAGGGACGAGTAATCTGACGGTTAACAGAGAACGACACATATCTTTCTAATTACCGACTTCTACACACTAACTGGACTGCTCTCTTCGCCGCCATTTTTAAGCCAATATGGCATCAAAAATGGTGATTACCAGTGGCGTAGCCAGGGGGGGGGGATTAGGGGAATAAATCCCCCCCCCACGAACTTTTGAAACCAAATATGAAAATATGACAATGAAAGGTTGAAAGCCGAGAGAGAAATGAAATGGTAAATGCTTTAAGGTCTAAAGAAAATGTCCTGAACGAATATTGTTATCTTATTTAATTAAAAAAGTTATGAGTGGTTACGTCGCCATTGAGAGGTACGCCGCCATTTGAGAGTCAGGGGGCCTATTAATTATTATGTATCTCTTAAACATAGACATAGGCCGGTATTCATAGTCCGTTCTTATTTTAAGATCGTCTTAAGTAACGTCTTAAGACGCTAATACGGCTCTGTGATTGGTTCATGACATCTCAAGATTGTACTTAAGACGGTCTTAAATATAAGATCCGACTATGAATACCAGCCATAGTATATCTAGACCGAGCGTTTGCTTTTATTTGAGGAGTAGGGGTAGAGACGCACGTAGAAAAGGAAGCACGCTTGTTGCCGTTAGAGTCCTATATTAGTAGAGAAACGCAAACTTGTTTCTCCTTCTGATTGGTCGGTTATAGACCAATAGACAGCAGGATGGCGGCGGCGGCAAAGTGGGAATCACAGACTTTTATAAACAGCACTGATTGCGCTGGCTAAAAGTAGAAACACCATGGGCTAGATAGTGACGGCAGCAAGGTGGGGTACAGTCCTAATACAGTCGTCGTAGTAGATTAATATCGTATACGGGTATACGAGCTCAAGATGGCGACGGCAGCAAAGTGGGGGTAAAGTTTGCGTTTCTCTACTAATATAGGACTCTAGGTGCTGTTCGTTCGTTCTCTCTCGCTCGTACATGCGAACAAAACGTATGAGAGAGAACGAACGAGCAGCTAATAAGCGTGCTTCCTTTTCTATCGTCACTCTACCCCCACTCCTCCAATGCTCAGTCTATACTTACTATGTCTATGCTCTTAAAGGAGTGAAAATGTGAAAAGTGAGCGAATTCACTAGGTTTTGAGCAATTTCATTGGTAAAAACCTATAAGTAAATTCGCTCACTTTTCGTATCTTCACTCCTTTAAGATATACGTAATAGGCCCCCAGAAGCAACTGCCGCGCGATTGTAACAATTGTGGAAATGCAAAAGGTGATTAGTTTGGTCAGAAAACATTTTTTGTCCCCACTCGGCGACTCTTCTGACGCAACTAAAAAACTTCTCTCTTCGATTACAGATTGAAAATGTAAAAGCTGTCATAAGCTTGGCGCACACTTTTCGAAGCACGGAAGTGTCCCTCGACCAATCCGCAACCTGTTGATGCATTGTTCGATTCCTTATTAGAGGATCCCTATAAATTGCTAGTGTCGTATACACGTGTCGTTTACACTATCTGAAGGTACGTTCCATTTATTTATTGCAACGCTCGCAAGCATCATTTGTCCTTATTTAATATTTGATAAACAACAAGGATGAAATGATTCCAAGAGCGTTGTGAGCGTCAAGTGGAACGCCATCCTGTATCATGGATACGTTCCACTTGGCGCTCGCAATGTTCTTGGAATTCATTTTATCATTGTTATTTATCAAATATTAAATAAGGATAAATGATGCTCGTGAATGTTGCGAGCGTCAAATGGAACGTACCTCATGTGAGTAATCACGTGATTACTTACACTCACAGATCACGTGGTATACTCACAGACAGTGTGCATACAATGTGCATGTGGCAAATTAAAGGCCCCCGCATAATCAAAAATATAAGGAACAAGGAACAGATATTAGATGTTCCTTATATTTTTGATTGTGCGGAGGCCTTAACAATGGAATTCGGCTTCACTTTTGTCTCATTCCAGCACATGCGTAATAATTAGAGTCTAGTTAGTATATAAAAGTTTGTGTTTCTAATATGTTTGTAGTATTCTCTTTATACTTATCGCGTTGCATTTCGAGGCGTAATGACACTATGCAGCTCGCGTGGTTACTCGTCGATTCGAGTGTCGGGACGCGAATGCTAACGCAACGACCTTTTCGTAAACATGCCGCGATGTACGACCTGTCCGAGTGTTGGTTTGCAAATGGTAGCGCAACGACTTTGTGTACGCAAAAGTTGCCTAACCTAACCAAGCCCGTGCATCATACGTAAAGACAAATATTAAAGTTGCTATCTCATCATTTGGAAATATTTAATACTTCATAGAATAAATTTACCTCGAATAAGTTTTTGCATACCAAATTAATTTTCATCACCTCGAAGTATTTAATATTTCCGAACTAATTCTCGTTTGGTGATTCTCATTTTGAGATATGTAATAATTTATGAAATAAATTTATCTCGAATGCATTCTTGCATTCCGAACTAATTTCGATAAATACGCTATCGTCGCATATTAAATCTACCAATTTATCTTATTTATTACTGAAAAAATCAGATTATTATTGTTACTTTCTATTAAAAAATTTTGCATCTTGAGAGAAAAAAAAATTATGCGATTTTAATACATCAAAAGATAAAGATTCTTTTTATATGATTTTAATAAATCATAAAAATAGAATCATCAATTTATTATAGTCACTTATCATTCAAATATGATTTTGCAGTAATTTTGCGTATTGTAAAAAAGTTAGTTGTAGAATTATATACACATCAAGTATTAAAATTATACTATGTCCAATGCAAACTATATAATTTCATTTTTTTAAATATGCATAAACTACAAATTTAAATGCATACATTTCCATTATACGTCGTATACATTTTACTGTTCGTGCAACTTTACATACCAAACTTCATTCGGCATTTCCACTGTTAATCGTGCACAATGTGTAATTTCGCCAAAGTATACGAAACATTGTTAATAAACGGTTACATAATAAATTACATAGTTTTCGGCTATTAATATTATTCAATCCAACGAATCATTTGTAATTCCGCTCTTTTTCGAAATGCTAATAGACAAATTACATTTATGTTGGCGAAAAGTTTGAAGCGCGTTGCGAACATGTATTCGAATTTAAGTATTGTTAAAAAAAGAATAATTATTTGTAAATATCGCTCGTTGAGGTAATAATTAAGAAAATTCCTTCTTCCAATGACTTCGATTTTTATTTCGAAAGAATAAATCGCGCAAAATATCTGCTTTAATACATCGGCGCTTCGTTAGTGGTAAGTTTAGTGATAAGTTAGTAGTCAATTAAAGGTAAGAATTAATTGGATAGATTGATAATCATAAATTATTCAAAGAATGATCTTATCTCAAGAAGTAACGTAACGATATCAGCTTACTTGAACGACGGTAAATGTCGGCGAATGATTGCGTGACGGCGCTCTATATACATATATTTGTAAAAACAAATAGTGAGATCGTACGCTAGTTATCGCGAAAAAATGTTTAAGTTATTAACAAATAAATTTGTGTCAAATATTTTGTTTTTTACATTTCAGGTAAAATCCTGGGCTATCCTGTCGTATATTAAATTTACGTTATTACGTTTATTTGAAAAGTAAAATACATTTCATTTAATCGAAAAATATATATGTAAACTAATTTATTATTATTTTAATGCCAAATTTTTGCGTTTTCAAAAGAAATAAAATTATGTGATTTTAATAAATTGTGAAAATGAAATAGAAATGTCAATTAATTACGATCATATTAATTATCAATATATGTCGATTGCGCGGAACTTTCTATGTTAATCGGACTGTTTATTATATTTTCTGTTATATCATCAGAAAAATATAGCTTTGTTTCACTTTTTCAAAAAAAGTAAAAAAATTGCCAATATCTGGTTATTAATAATTTTTTCTTCGTGATATAGTCAGAATATATAACTTTAATTGTTTTAGCAGAATCAAATTTTTTCTATTAAATTTTCTTTACTTTTAATTAAAACTAATATTTCTTTGATACATATGTATGTTATAAACGTAATACAGATTTTATCATGCCTTTAACAATTCCTCTGTATGAAAATACGTATTGTAGATTCAATTATATTAAAAACTTGTTATATATATTCATAGATACATATTCACAAGAGTAAAATATACAATTCGTATGTGTGTTTTATTGAATATTAAAGCATGGCAATATGAAAGAATATAACTTTATATTTTACACAGGCCTTTGTTCCAAGTTGATGCCATAATTTAAAATCATACATCTTAGAAGAGAGAAATAAGTTTAAATATTCTAAGATTATGTGTAAAATATTCTTTAAGTTCTATATATTTTATTTAAAAAAAGTATTTTCTATTTTATACATTAATACACAATTTTGTTGCATAACATTTTTTTTTACGAACATGTGCATGTAACGTGACTTTTTATCCTTTTTTGAAACATTTATTGATTTCTTTTCTGCCTTGGCATGACGAAAGAAATTAATGCCAAAACCATCCTGCGAGTTTATCTCCTTGAAGTTTATCGAAGCTATCAGAACTTTTTTGTGCATGAAGCTTCTATTCGTGATTTAACGAATGGGGGAGGGATACAATCGGTTTTAAAATGCGGACATATATTTGCGTCAGATAACAGCAGTTAACGGCATAACTTACTATGATTTACGGGCAATACGGTCGTATTTTTATGGCACACTGTTCCATTAGCTTCGATGTGCATGATTTATGCAAAGTGTTCTTGGCACTCTCTCCCTCTCTCTCTCTCTTTCGCGAAAGGAACAAGACTACTCTTATACGTCCACTCACGAAAGTCGACCGCGTATAAATATGCCTTGTCTGCACCCGCTTGTATATCGCGTGTAAAGTTCGGAAGTGAGTAGCAACTTTCCGGGGTGTAGAGCTAATAATTTTCGGAGGTCACCAGCAGCTGACCAGGGAGAGACGTGCCGATAGAAACGTGGTTCCTATGTTACACGTATTTCCTCTAACTAATTGTTAATGAAAGAGAAGAAAATGATTTTCCCTTATTATTTTGCAGAATTCCCTAATCAAATTTTTGCGGGGGAAATTCCAGATGGACTTGCATCATGCCCTGCTCTTTTTTCATTACAGGTATCCTGGATGCGTAGACGGGGAGAAGAGGTTCATATACTCACCATTGGCCTCGATACATACGCGAGCGACTCCAGATTCTCCCTGGCCTTTGAGAAGCCTAATGACTGGCGATTGCTTTTGCGCTCCGCTACGGAACGCGACGCCGGCCTTTACGAGTGTCAAGTCAGCGCCCACCCACCATTAATCAGAACTGTCCATCTAGCGGTGTCAGGTAAGTGAGCGCGTCATTGCGTATGTGTTCATCTGACCGTCCGGGACTTGGCAACCTCGAAGCAATCAAGAGCTGCTATTTCCTCCTACTACTAACGATATGCACTTTGATCTGACGACCGCACTGCGGCCTGTAAATCACCGTGTTTGTATAGGGTGTCCCGAAACCGTCATCATTATCAGAAGCCACGGATATTAAAAGTCGAAATAAGAAAAGGATGTATATCAGATTTCTCGACAATTAGAAGGTTATCTAAAATCGGGTGTTAAACGGTTTTCGTTAAAAAAATTTCAGATCGCTTAAATAATTAGGTAATGAGAGTATGTGGAATCGATGGAATCTAAGGCACCCTGTATCATCAATTCGCGAAGCTTTTTGTTCTTGGTGTAATCACTAAGAGTCGCTTGTTTCGAAATGTATTACGAAATCCGTAGCTATTCGTATATTAACGCGAGTGAGGCTAATTATGCTAATAGTAGAGATGAAAGGCCATGTGTGTGCATTATTCTCTTAATCTACTGTTATAAAGTACTATTAAAGTAGAAAGTCTCTCCGTAGATACATAATCCATGTGTCCCGTGGCGCGTTTTCGCTGGACCATAAATCACGGTAGCCACGTCGTTAGGGTCGTCCTCTTCGTGGCATAATGGCGATCTCGATGCTGTAACGATGTTCTCGTGGCGCCCACGTCCCACGCCACTTAATTGGAGTCCCGTCTCTTACTCGTATCCTCCCTTTTCCGTTCCCCTCCCTTTCTCTCTTTTTCTATTCGCGCGTCTATTTTTCTTCCATTATTGACAACGTAGTCTCTATACGAGTTGTACGATCTCATGTGGATACGTATGTTAAACAAAATCAAGAATACAGAAATAGGTTAAATTATGCTCCGGTTATATATATGATAACATCATCTTTCTGTAGCTACAGCGCTTAAAGATATTTAACTTCAATAACGGAGCATACCTTGTTCTAATGCATAGTAAGCTCATTATCATCTATCATCTATGCATAATCGACTTGCACCGGATAATTCGTGACTGACTCAGCCGACTATCAATGATTGATTGATAGCGGGCAATATCGCAGTTGTCAGCTATATTTGATTAATAACGGATGTAAGACTAATAGACACTTTGAAGATCAAATTCGGGCTTTCATCTACAACGTCCGATGATATCTCTATAGACGATTTTAGCTCCCTCGGTAGGTACGTGTAGTTGAGCGAATAGTTTGGCCGAGATTAATGAGACTGGTGCGCGTTGAAAAGAGAACTTGGAACAGTTGCAGTTTCAGAATTTATATATTCGAATAAGAGCAATTACATACATATATATATATATATATATATATATATATGCGCGTAGAATAACTATAGTAGAATAACTGTAAATTAATTACAGTGCCACGAGCACGAGTGACATGTGTCGCGAAGTATAAATTTACGATGACGAGCGCTTCAAAACTGTTGCCAGAAAATCTTTTAGAAATGTGTCATTCTTTTCTTCAGTCTGGCGTCTTCGCTGGTCGATACAAGAAAACTTGTTTTATCCTACTTGTTTTTTTTAAGTTTTTGAAACTCAATTATAATTGGAGGATCTATCTGTACAACGGTGGATATAGTTACTGACATATATGCAAGGAGAGAGATACATCTAATTGAAAACAAGATGTATTTTAAAGTTTCGCATACTTCACCGTAGTTTTGCATATACCGGCAAAATCTCGATTTGACAAATGCGCGTGCTTGTTAGACTGCATTACATCGGAAAGGAAACGTAGTGATAAGAACGCCGGAAGTACGCAACGAGAGATAGAGAGGACGAGGGGAGGAAAGAGAAAGAAAGAGCAGCGCGAGAGATGAAATCAATATAGGTATGCAGAAATCGAAATATTTTTCAGTCACCGTAGCTGCAATAGAGGGTTATGAAATATCTGACCGAAATACCAGGTACAGAGCTGGAATAAATTCCGTGTTCTGCAGTGAAATAAACGGAATATTTCGCGGACCCAACTGGTGGAACGAACGATTGCGGTATATTATTCTTCTAACATATCGTTCGGCTTTCGTTTTAAGTTATAAAGTCCGTTCAAGTGTATCATTTTTCTATAACTTTCGGCCGAATATCGATACGGCTAGTGAAGATTCTTTCTTATGCGTTAAGAATCTCTCTCGAGAAGCAGGATATAGGATACGCTAGAATAGCTTGACCGAGGTATATCTTGGTCCACTTTGCCAATATGATTTTCTAATACAAATCTTTTTATGAGCATAGGGCACATTCCTTGTATCTTCATTCTATGATTCATGCGTCATAAAACTTTGTGGTACTCGCCTCGGATTATTACGACTTTTCGAGATTTATTACTTCGTTCCTAGGTAGACGGAAAAAATCCGCCGGTAATGATTTCCTTTGAGAACGTGCCGATGCGTTCGTTAGCGTCGAGAATTCCCGACTCTTTCCTTTTTTTCGATCTTTTCTTGCACATTTCCACATCTGGCTTACTCGCTGCTCTGCTCTTATCGCGTGCAAAGATTTCTATAATGACCCGTAAAAGTTGCGACGGGCAGCGGCATCATTTATTATCGCGACTTTACTTTTCTCTCGCTCTTATCCTTCCATTAATCAAAAAGCCATCGTTGTCTCCCGATGAGCTATTTATGTTATCACGCCCTAGCCAAGACAACATTGTTCATTGTTATAGGTTTTAAATACCGTTCAACATCGGCGAGCAGGTCCGCTTACGTGGAAATAAAGTTGCGTTACGAAACTTAAGAAATAATTCCTGGTCGGCGGCACTGTCCGGGAGCTTTATTTCTGGCAAACGTTCAAATAGTTAGGAACTTAAATTCCACGAGAGCGGCGGCGGCGGCTTTTTCGAGGGCGTAAACTGCTTGTGCCAGCGCCCAGTCTCTCGTTTCACCGCTGCGCCGGTTTACATTGAGCTTTGGCGTTGTGAATTTTACGAGCCTCGAGCCACATTCTAATCGGATTTCCATAATGGCCCATCGATTGATGTCGGTCCAATGCAAAAAGAGCGCGAAATTAATACAAGAGAGAGAGAGAGACAGCGTTTCTTCATCGTTCCGAGCAGTTAATGTATACAAAATCAAAAAGTCGTTTCTAAAATAAAACGACAGAGAGAAGAGGGAAAGATTTCAATATTTCCTCGTATCTCTTTTTTAAATGCTATTATCTAATCGATCGCCTGTCAGCGAAGAAGCTGCGCTGCATATGCACCGTTCTTCGAACATGGCTTTCATTCCATATTCACTTAATATCCGAAAAAGGATATGCCGATCCTGATGTGGCTTAGAAATGGTGAAATTTTCGCATAGACGCGATATGTATTGCACGCGACTCGACCGGGATTGCCGAGAAGAATATTCAAGCGATTAGATCAGGACGAAGTCGATCGGGAAACGTCGCTTTCCGAAGGTTGTACGTGCGATGCGAGATTTTTCGGGATTGGTCTTTCTACGACGACGACCACATTCGCAGACGAACGTTCCGTTATAAAGTCGAGAGCCGGGGAATATAGGGATTCTAACGGCAGCTTATGCAATCCAACGCTTTTCGCGACGGGGAAGAAAGGAAACGTGTACTCGACTACGGGTCGCCACCCGCTTTCCTTTACCGTACACGTACCGACGCTCCCGTCTCAGTTGGCCGGAATAAATCAAGGCTTGCCAATACCGGGTGCTACGGAGGTCTTATTACACAGTCGCGACCGGTCTATAGGTGCCCGTCACGCTTATTTACAAAGAAAAGTTTACTTTCCCAACAGTCGATTCTCCTTTCCTCGCACGATCCCTCTCCCCGGTCTCGTTATGGTGTATCCAAAAGCCGTAATTCTCACTAGAGCGGAGAAAGCGGATTGCATTAAATTTCCGTTAGCGAGTGCGATTCGATATTTCATCATACTTCTTAACCAGTAATAGGTATCGAATTAGAACTGTTGAAATGTTAAAACTAAAGACCTTGTAATAAGAGTCACGAAATAACGTCAAAGTTAGGTCGGTCGGTGATCATTTTTCAGCAAAAACCGGAAATAGCCATAACGCGGAATTTAATTTTTAAAGCGTAGTATTTCAAATGAAAGAAATAAGTTACATGTATAACTTTTGTATATTATATTACTTTTGTAAAAGGCTCCAATTTTATTCTACATTGAATACTCATTTTACTCTTCGCTCACGATCACGGGGAAAGACTTTCATAAGACGTCTTATGTCCCGATTTTGGACATTGTTTTGTCTGGGAACCTTTCTTTGATAAATTTTTATGGTTTGACGCAGAAATCAGTCATTATTTGACACTTTAGTTGAGATTATGTTAAAATACAGATACAACTGTACTGATATAGTGACTGTAAATAATCGTACACGGAAAAAACGATAAGGTTGCCACAACCACAATAATAGTACAGCCATGTCCTGTGGTTCTGACAATCACATTGATGTGAAGGCAACTATATGCGTTTGGTACAGCAAACATAGTAAATGTTGAGAGAAACATATATAGATGTACTACACAAAACAATGTGAATGTGACAACCACAGGACGTGGCTGTACCAAATATTATTATACTATTATTGTGGTTGTGGCAACCTTATCGTTTTTTCGGTGTACTATTGGTCTATCTACTAGTTTGTTGAAAAATGGTAGCACCAATCAAAATTGGGGACGCTATTTCGTGACTCTTATTACTCACCTGTGTGAAGTTAGCCCCCCAATGTTGAAAAATAAAAAATTTTCTTTTTGCAAACGTTTGCCCATCGTTTGCCCATCGAATGCCCCGTTGAAATTTTTGTTTGCCCCCCTCTGATTTAAAAGTTATAAGCAATTCAATTTGGGGGAGGGGCAATTTCACACTGGCCCCCCAACGTTAAAAAATCAAACAAAAATTCCAACGGAGCATTCGTGGGCAAACAATGGGCAAACGTTTGCAAAAAGAAATTTTTTATTTTTGATTTTTAACATTAGAGGGCCAGTGTGAAGTTGCCCCTCCCCCAAAATTGAATTGCTTATAACTTTTGAACTATAGGGGGGCAAACAAAAATTCCAACGGGGCATTCGTGAGCAAAATAGGGCGAACGTTTGCAAAAAAAGTTTTCGATTTTTCAACATTGGCTAACTTCACACAGGTGAGGGTCTCTAGTTAAAACTACATACATTTGCCTTCTAAACGAACGACTGTGGCAATCGGGTTGGAAGGAATTAAAGAATTATTATAGCGATTCTGGCGTTATATATCCTATTCGCGTGCGAGGGTTGAATGGCGAGTATGATCGATCGCGTAGTAATCATGCGATCTCTTATCCGTTCTTATTCGCTGCGAAATAGCTTGGCTGCGTTCATAGCCAAGAATCCGTCATAGTAATATTGCCGACGACAAAAGAACGCTTGTGCAAATTCCAACGTGTCGCTCTATCGCTTGCGCGAAATTACATCGACGAATTCCTGGCGTGGATCTCTCAGCGCCGAAAGGGAGAGGAAGAGAGACAGAGAAAAGAAGAGGACGGTAAGCGGAGACATTATTCTGGTGAAACAATGAGTTCCTCCTTCGCATCAGGCGGCAACGTTTTTCTCACCACTTCGTAATAGCGTCCCGTTAGATTATGCTTCGTAATGCTGTATAAACGAGCCGCTCCGCCGTTACCGGCGTGGTAAATTTTCATCCTCGGTCGGCCGCGCGACAAGATCGAACTTTAAGTAACTCAAGCACGGTTTTTCGCGAAAGGGAAATCCAAGTCGATAAACAGCGGCGTTCTAACGGCGCTCGCAATTGCGCTTGTTATACCGGTAATTTTCGGATGCCTTAGTGCTATCACGACGCGGACGCTTTATCTTTCCTAATGGCTGTTATCGTTCTCCGTCTCTTATCGTATTCGATGTTAGGGATTCTTACGGAGTCGTAGAGCGGCAGCTCGGAAAGTGCTTACATCAGCGGCATTATTAACGCGAGCGTCCATTAAAACGGCAGACGTTGTAGCTAAGCACGCGAGCTTGCGATTTTCCGTAGGAATTTTGTTCGACTGCACTGTAATTCTCGCGGGAGACGGTTATAGGCGCATCGGCGTTCCAAATAAAGAGGAATGCGAGAACATTGGAAAGGGGCGGCGCGCACGGCGCTGACGAGTTCGAGCAGTTTTTGTGTCGACGCAATTTCATCAGTGCCTTCGATTTATGTGCATTTCACACCAGATTTCTCCACGTTGAAATCTCCCGCTTCTATGGTCCTGTATAGCATCTTCGCGAGTAATATTAAAATTGCAATATACAAATGAGACGAAACGGTATTAGTATAGGCAAAAAATGTAATTATATCGCCGCTTCGCGCACGGTTTATTATCTTTCGAAGGGGAGAACAGCGATATATAATCCTTAAATCCTTTTCCGCAAATTTGTTCATTCAACCATTTCGTACGGGCATTATCCAATATTCGAATGCGCGGAATCGAGCTGGCAAATCACGGAAGATTGAGATTTGGAACGCACCGCTAGTTCTCGAGCCGTGTAATCTAGATGATAACGCGCAGATTAAGTCCGACGCCGAAATACCGGGAGATAATCGCATTCACGGGACACGCAGCGTCCCAGAAGCGTATAATTATCGCGCCCAAGCGTTTAACATCGAACTGGCTGCTTCGGAGGGATTCCTATGGCGATAGCGAGGATCCTAATTTCTCAGAGGCCAACGTTAAAATACACCCTAATTCGCTGACTCGTGGATACCAAAATGAATTTCGTCTCCAGTTGCCTCTCCTTTCCACCTTACACCGCTCCCGCTTATCGAGCTTCATGACATTTTCATTATGATAAAATGAGAGATTCTGTTACACGATAATCATCCCGTAAAAAAGGTTTGAAACGAAGAGAATAAGTCTTTTCTATGATACGTGATAAGTTTAAATACGAACATTTTGTTCTCAGAGAATGGAAATAGGATTAAAGAATCGAAAGGGATATATCGTCGAACAGCCATATGCCAACTACAGACAAATCGATCGTTAACTATAACGGTTGAAATACATCGGTGTATAACCGCCATACTCGTGCATTTGGCGACAGCTTTGCGTGCGACCGCTATCATTTAATATCTCGTTAACGTTGTCGCACGTGGAGACGCTTGATCGCGCGCGCCAAATAATAACCATCCATTAGCGCGGCGCCGATTATAAGCACGGGCGTTGCAAGTGTTCGCACCAGCAATGCGAATTATCAATCAGTCACTTCTACATCGGCATTCATAATTAACAATAATAAGATTAACGAAAGCGGATTTTCTCCTGACCAACAAACGCATTACTTTGTCTCTGATTTATTTAAAGGTTTCTCTCGCGTGGATTTATCTCTCTGTTATTATTACGTATATTAATTAATTTTCTTCACTGATTGTCAGTCACTAGCTGCACTCTACAACCGCCAGCGATCGATAAAAGCAAGGCATTCACGTAATAAGCGCGATGTGTGTGATCAAATTATCGCACGCGTTCTACTCTTTGTTAAAATTATGTTAATATAATTATATTCCTGAACTTTTTTCTTTTGATGTGATGCACGCGCATATACAGAATATCTCTGAACTCGCAGGTCTCGGGAAAATCGACTTTGAAAGTCAGAAAATTAATAATGTAGTTGTACATTTTTTAAGCTCGAATGCTTTTAATGTATATTGCATGTCACTGAACGCAATATTACAACGCCTAAAGCTATTGAAATGTGTAAAAATACAATATTCTATTACAACGATAAAAACAACAATAAAAATATTTAAACATATATTATATTTTACGTAATTTTTTCAGTAACAGACTATTTTAAATGTTTTATTGTAAATAGAATGTTGTATTTTATTTATGTTTCAATAGTTATTGCTGTTTTAATAGTAGTCCCTGTGTGTGTGAAACTTATCTAACAATAAGTTAAAAATAGCACAATGATATTGCTAATCTTCTAATTCTTAAAGCTATTTTTCTCGAAAACGAAGCGTCGTATGAACAAATTTTGTTCTATATTGTCGATTAACTTTTAAATAAGAAATTACACCTCCTTTTTGGCTGTATCGCCAGTTCGGAGGCGTCTTGTGTAGGTATACGTTGCGATGTGTCTTTCTATCTTTCCTCATTTGGAGAAAATTGAGAATTCGTAATGCAATAAGTACAGGGGTTAGAGCAATTCGAGCTGCACGGAAGCGGAAGTACGTTCTCGAATGCAAGCAGCAACCGCAGGTCTCTCCACTGACTGAGAGTTCGCCACGCGTATGATATATATAGCTGCGCGTATTTGCCGTTAAACTGCAAAAGTTGCGTATGTAAATTGAGTCTTCTCTCGTGGCGATAGCTGTGTCGTTCGGAACTAGCACGATTTTGTCGTGGCGCCGCGCATCTGGCCCGTCGGCTCTCCGGAATCTTCCATAAATAAATGCATGAGCGCGCACGCATATGTACAGAGAGCGAATATGATGCATACACGTGTAAACGGGTAGGATATATCGCGCATTCCTGACTCGTTCGTTCGTGGATTGATCGCGAGCGTGTACCGTAGTCCGTAGAAATATGTCCGTGTAATAGTTGAACTGTGCCGCGACGATTACCTATCTTTTTGTTCATATTCAATTTTTTCCGCACCAAGGCACCGTGTACAAACCACCTTTTTTTTCTCCTATTGAATCACATGTACATATTGCATGTAGATATTTCTTCCGTGAAGGGGTAGAAATAGATTTGCAAAGAGAGAATTGTTTTTGCATTTTAAGCTCGATTTTTAATTTAGCTTCGCAACGTAATAAAGCGTCGAACAATTGAAAATATATATCTACTTTTAATAAAATTCATCGATATATACGGATTAATGAAGTTACATCTTCAGATTATATACTCGGAATATTTCATTTAAACATAGCAGAAACAATCAGTATGCAACTGTGCGAATGTACGGTACTCGCTTTCGGTATGAAACTACGATCGATTCTCATGGGAGATGCAACTACACTGAGTGCATTGTTAATACTCTCCAAGGTATAAACGAAAACAATATGCAGAGAAACTACGAAGAACAATAGTCCAGGAGAATAATCGACCGTGATCGCTGGCATACTTCACGAAGCAGATATGCCAGCTATTTATTACGAGAAGGATTATGTTTCTCAATAATGAGAACACGAATATAAGTTATCAGGAGAGTACAAGATAAATTGGTACAAGGAAGATGAATAATTGATGAGATAGCAACCTGCTCAGATTTGATTATGCTTACAATTAATTTTTGCTATTCTATAAAAGATATTCCACGATCTCATCAATATTTTATATAATAGAATATTTTGGAGATTAATTAAAGTACGTAATATAAAAATGTCGAGATCGTTTTCAGTTTCCGAAATATAAGTAATCAAGTTAACTATTAATGTTGCAGTTGTTATAGATTTTCATAGTTTTGATAATATCAAAAAATAAAAATTTCTAGTTATTATATTGCCGACATATTATCAGAATCATTTTTTATACAATACGTTAGGGATTATATTTCAATATCGAGTATTGTTTTATATTACTGAGTGTAATTCTGTGATAATTTATAAAATATTTTGTTTCCCGCGATATTTATTGATTCTTACGCTATTTTATTTTCTTGTAAGTGATATAAAGTGTAATTTTCGGAAAAACTATGAATGATTGATATCAAATTGGTGCGTTATAAGAATAAATGCAATTAATAACCATTAGTGCAATTAATAACCATTATAACCATTAAATACAGTTTTTATTAAACAAATTAAGAGAAATATACCATGTGATTATGAAATATTTTCTATATTTTTATTTACGCTTGTAAATAAAAATGTATTTAATATGTATTTTAAAAATCTAAATATTTACTTGTCTTTTGCATCAATTTATGCACAATATTTAATTAGCAAACATAACGAAACACAGACCTCAAATTTTGTTTAAAAAATGTTTAGGAAGGACAATAAGGAAAGAAAAATAAAATTATACATTTAAATATTAATAATTTTTCCATATATTGCATTTTATAAATATTAATTTATTTGTTTCACATGGATACATACAAAAAATGTGTAAATGCGTTGGTCCAAATCTCTTCATTATCCATGAAACATGAACACTCTATGAAGATATTTAAAAAAACATTTTATATTTTAAAATTATATTCTATCTTTGTTACAGTTTTACTTCATTTCTTTTTTCCTTATTTTCATTATTGATCTGAATTTAAAAATTTAATCAGTTGTGACATACATAATACTCCAAAATTGCTCTCAAGTAATATTATTAACTTACTATATTTTTATAGTATTTCTCAATTGAGAAGCTTATCTATATATGTCTGATTATCCAAAAATGTAAGAGATGGAAAATGTAAGAGATGAAATATAAGTTCTCTTTGTTATCACCAATTTATTTTGGTCAACGCTAATTTAATTTATTCATTAAAGATAATGGATATACAAGATGTTATCTTTACTTGCAGTATTTTTAAACTCATAAAAACTTAAAACTTGTGTAGCTACATCTTGAACTTTCATATAATTTTTACCACACACACAGACATACACGCACACATATCCACTACTCCAAATTAAAATAAAAAGATAATTCGCTACTCACTGATACGTTGCGCAACAGCGGAGTTGTAGTACAAACTACATTAAGCTGTAAAATGCGAATATGTAAATATATCCGAATTAGCAGAGCACCGAAAATAATTAATATTTCAAAATAATCGTGCACATGAAATAATAATTATAAACAATTAATTTCGCAGGCAACAAGCAAAATAATAATTAACAAATTACTCATTCCATGATTGCTCCGCTGTTGCTCGATGCCTCCAGCTCCTTTCCTCCAGGTTCCTCCAGTGCGTTCAAACAACATTTACTCGCGAAAAAACGGTTAATTATCGTGCGCATACTAATTACAAACAACGTGCGGCATTTTAAATGACACTCCCGATTTTAATTCTGCGCGACACGTGCACTTTATCATTTCGCGGCGGAAGAATAACGGAGGGGAAGTTATGGTCACGCTAAATCGTAAACCGTACGAGATGTTTGCCTCGATAAACGTCTCAACACGATTCGCTCGTCACGGACGTTAACCATTTGTAATTGTTAACTGTAAAGAATGATCGTGTTTTGAGGGATGACGATACGACGACACACGAAGCGGCACGCGCCTGTCTGCTAGAAGCTGTAACCTCAACGTGCGAATGATAGCACGCTGATCTTGCGTAAATTCAACGCGCAATACACGAGGTTAACAAACACCAAGGCCGCGCACACCGGCGTTACCGCATCGAGAAATATTTAATACTTTATCAAATAGATTCACGCTAAAGATATTCCGTGTGTTCTAAAGTAATTATTAATACACGATCGCGATATATAACGGCCAGGGTTAGGAAGTAACGCCGTCACCGTTACTTTTACTTTTTTTATAATAATGATTTGGTAATGACGTTACATTTTTTCATAACGGTAACGGTAATGCCAGGATTAGGAAAGTTACTTTTAAAAAGTAATTTGTTATTGTTGCTCATATTGAAGAAACGTTAAGTAAAAATAACGCAAAAGTAACGCGCAAAAAGTAACGCGTTACTTTTATTCGTTATATAATGAGTAAAGAAACGAGTTTTTTTTTAATAAGTAACAGTAACGAGTTACTTTTCAAAAGTAAGACATTCTCAATCCTGGCGTTATCATTAACGTTGAAAAAATGTAACGTCATTACTAAATCGTTACTATAAAAAAGTAACGGTTAACGGTAACGGCGTTACAAGTAAGGGTTGGTTTATAATAGCCGTAACCGTAAAAATTGGCCAATCGTAGTCGATTTATACAAGAATTGGCCAATACGAATGGCCAATTTTTACGGTTACGGCTATTATAAATCAACCCTTACGCGTTATTTCCCAATCCTGATCACGGCTGTATCATCGAATCGTTACTGAAACGATTCGACGATCTGTATATCACTCCGTTCTCTCAAACAGAAAATGAGAGAAAGTACGTTTAAATCACAGCGAGAAAGCACGATGCCAAGAATAAAAAGAAATGACCATCGCAATGAAACGATAACTGCTTTAATGAATGACTGTCGACTCGATATTTAGTTGATCAAGTAGGATAGTAATTGCTATTTGTAGATGGGAAACGATAACGTTCACTTGTCGCGACCATGTTACGAGAAATAATATCGCCGCGTAACAGGCGACATCGAGCTTGAAATTTGTACCGAGCTGTTTTCCACGAACAATGCCCCGTGACGTATGTAAACAAAAGACCGTTGTTGCGTATCAAGGCAGGACGTTATCATTCGTATAATGAAACTCGCGTGCCGATAATATTTCTCGTAATGTAATGGGCACAGGTGAACGTTATCGTTTTCCCATTTACAAGTAACACAGTTACCGTCCAATTCAATCAATTAACTACAAGTCGATCATTTGTCAAGGTAGGTATTCCGCGTAATTTATTTATTTGTTATTGGAATCCAAGAGATTCGAATCTGTAGATAGTGGTGCGAGCAATTTCTCGTGTCGCGATATTATCTCTCCTAACATGGCAGCGACGAAGTGAACGTTATCGTTCCCGATCTACAAGTAGCAAACTCATTTTCCTTTTGATTGAATAAAATTAAGTATTCTTATTTTTTACGAGACGTAAAAATTTTGCGAAAATAAAAAATTATATAATTTGCATTTTCCTCGATATTTTTATATTAGAATTTCGACTCTAATTAATCTCCAGAATACGTTATTAAAATATTGTACGGTACATGTGCGACAATTTATATTCATGTGCTGAAAATAAAAATTAATTTAAATAGCAGCTGAGGGACACTGTAACATGGATAAATTTAAGTGACTAACCGTGTAATAATTAGTAGACTCTTCAAAGTTTGTTACATTTTAACGAAATAAAATTCAAAGTTGGAAACAAAAAGGGGATTAATATAGTTAAATTAAAAATTAATAAACTTTTAACGTTTAATATGAGTTTTAATTCCATTTAAGTTCTATTAGCCACACCCGGTTGGCTTTAATGGGATACTACAGAAGGCAACTTTCTTTATTATAGCTTCGTGTCGAAAGCAACAGATAATTAATATTTTCACGGAAAATACGCGAACACGTGATTAGATGCGAATAGTGTATGAAGAAATTTCGCGGCGGTACGCAAGATGTAATTACATCAGAATTAAATGTCGAGTTTCTAACACATTGTGCATACCGGCGATATTGACGTGTGCGTTTTGCGCTTACGCAATAATACGTGGTATTTTGTGGTCGCGGTATTAACGCCAACATAAAGAAAAAGAGTAACCGATGCGAGTTTCCGCGATGATGTTTTTCTGGCCATACCGGGAGCTTGGCGTACCGCACGGCGACGCGCATTAGATCTTTTCATGGTGCACCGACTTCGGGCAAAGCTTTTAGCTCGCCAGGCTGATTTACGAAATGGCAGAAGGCCCTTTCCAGCAACGCTTCACGTCGCTCGTCTCGCGGCTGGCCGGCGGCGTTGTTCTCGGCCGATGCAGCAACCGGGATCTCTCTCTCTCTCTCTCTCTCCGCGACTACTACCTCGTTTTCTCGGTTTCGCTCCGGTAAATAACGTCGGAGTAGGTTTGGGCGCGGTGAGAAAAATTAATGCCCACCCACCGGGCCTAGTGGTTCTTGAAGCTTTGCTGGATGGTTAGTAATGGCATTACCGTGCTAGGCTGCGCCATATTATGCAACCGTCTCCGCACAAAATACATTGAACGAAACCTGATGGTCAAAATTGCGAAGCGGATTTTATTAATACGCAACGCCGCGTATCAATATTGTCGATATTAAAATTTGACGATACATTATTTTCTTGGCTAATAATTTATATTCCCGATAACTTTTTTACGAAAATTTTCAAGCATATTTAATGTAATAATATTACGCGATACCGATTTAATTATGTTATTAACTGGCGTGTGTTCAATCAAGCGATATTACGAGCTTGATGCTATTATTTATATTCATTGTACTGACGGCTTAATACGCCGTACATATATATTATATTTGTATTATTCATGTAAATTTATGCCTCTGATGCATGCAATCATATAGGAGCTTTTTCATATTTCTTGGTACTTCATTAATTTTGACGTGTAATAAACATCTCGTAAACAATCTGCATCTATAATTTTGTATAAAATTTTTGAACGAGTAAAGATGAAAAAATTGTCGGGGATAGTTGGATTAAATTCGAAAGAGGAACGAACGGACGAGAAAGAGATCTGTACTGTACGTGACGTGGAAACCGATTGTGGAAAACGATGCGCGTACGGCCAATTTTTAAGATTCGTGTCTCGGGGCGGTAGAGTTCCGATTTGGCGTCTTTAGAACGCCGACGAGGCGAATGCATGTGGATCGGTATATGCCTCGGGACGGAAGAAGGGCGCGGATGCTCGAAAACAGACGAGAAGAAGAAGGTGGAAATAGAAGGAAAAACGAGTCGAATGCCGTGCAGACCGTGCGCAGTGTCATTCGCGAGGATAGTGCCTTCTATTACCGAAACTTTTAAAGCGTCTTTGAGCAATATTGTCTTCGCGGTGCAAGATGGAATGCCACCATTCCGCTTTCTGCCTTCCTCGTAGCCGCGCCATTTCGGCTTTTCGTCCTCGCACGGTGCATCCAGCATCTCTCCCCGTTCGCTCCTCGTTGCGGCACCCACTAGATAAATGGATGAGATCGTTCCAGAGCAGCGATCTTAACTCTATTGCGAGAGGAGACTTTTTAGACAGATTAGAGACGTTATAAAATAGTTTGAGGTCAATTGTTTTCCTCGGCGTTTTTTCTCAAGACAATCTGTCATTGTGCGTTTTCAGTAATTTATACACGGAACGTAATTTAGAACGGTTTTGCTGAAATATCTAAAAATTTAACCAGATACGTATCTGAAAATAATTATGTTGGACCATCCAAAATAATTATGTAGGACGCTCAAGCATAATGACAATGTTGCAAAAAGTTTTGACATCCTAGCAAACAGCTTGAGCGTCCTACATAATTATTTTGGATGGTCCAATATAATTATTTTCTGATCTGTATCTGACTACATTTTTAAATACTCCAGCAAAACCGTTCTTTCCAGTGCACTTATAACATAAAACATCCTTTAGCAATGAAGTTTCAAATGAAATTTTTATTAAGCTAGAATTTAGGTAAAACAAACTATAACGTTAAATACAATAGCAGGACTATATCGTATTTACTAAACGGGATTTTGGTAAGCAGCACGAGTTGCTCTCAGCAACTTTGGAAAATGTTAGATTACCTAATAGAAGTGACCTGACCCGAAACACGCGCGCACGTGACTCAAACAAGGGTTTATTCCAACAAAATTGCACTGCACTTGTAAGGTGTTTGTTCCGCGCTTAGTTTTATCCGTTAACATATATATGCGCTTCTGAGTGATTCGTACGAAAAATGCACGTGCCTGGGTAGAGAGCAGAAAACCTTTTTCGGGGGATTTATTCTCTCTGAGATGAAGCAGTCTATATATATTATTTCAACTTGATCTCTTTCTATTTCTTTTCGGCTTTCCCGATTCGTGCACGCTTTCGTTTACTGCGACGATTTATAAATGTAAATACATACCGAAAAGTGAGCGACTTTTAATTGAAATCTTCCGATTTAGTTACGATTTCATATTATTACAATGATATTTTTCTTTAACTATCGATTACGAGATTATCAAGAGTATAAATGATCGTAAAGTTAACGACTTCGACTTCGTTTACGACACCGATCATCTTCTAGTAGGTGATAAACGTTATGTCCTGTTGAGAGATAAACGCGTTTTCTAAATGCTGATCTTATCGCAATCACGTGCGCTACAAGAGTTAAATCGCTAAGGACGGGAGCGTATTTTCGTTGCTCTCTTATTGGCTCAAGCGGAGGTTCCTCTTGGTTATCGAGGATTTATCCTCTGAATGTGTGCGAGCCATCGATTCCTCTTCCTTACCGTAGCAAGGTTAAATCGAGCATCCCTCGTGAGCGCTGTCACGCTGCTGCTACCCTCCTCTACCAAGTACGACTTTTATTTTATCCCGAAGCATTTTTCTCCCGCGCCCGCGTCCCACGCGACGGAGACGAAAAACAGATACGGCGTCTCGAGAGGTGATAGAGTTTATCTAGCCGTCTCTTTGTCTCCGCTCGTTGTCTTGCATCGTGCCTGGTTTGTCCCCAATACGTTTCGTTCGATGTCGGCGAAAATTACGCAAATCAGACGCAAACACGGGCTTAGGATAAGCTGATACTTATCAGTCTAATTATTGGGATCAATCATTATAAGAAACAACGGCGATTATAATAGCCTACGCGGTTTCGGATAGGGCAGTGCGTATGTATACTGACCGTACATATAGCGTATCAACCGTATATATCTCTCACTGGGCGATACATTCTACGAGGCAGCTACGGGAATTACGACCCTTCGGGGGTTGATAATTCTGTCTGTCCGCGTGCGGAGTTCAGACGATGGATGCTTCATTGCAGAGCTGTACACCGTTCTTGAATCTAGCCGGTATGAGCGCAAGTGCCCCTGAAATTTATGTTCCTATTGGGAATGATCGTTTCTCTTGCATCGTTACGTTTGCAGCGCGCATTCGCGCGACTCGAATGGGGCATTGACAGTTTCCTTTGTGCAACTGGCACTCACCTTATCTCTTTTGGTCCATTCGTTCGCTCCCGCAGTTGCGAAAAGCGTCTTTAAGCACTTTCGAAGCAAACGTGCGTGAATGTTACTCATAAAATTGCAGTTACGATACATATACTTATTCATATGACAGTGAATTATTTATCTTTGCAACGTCAACCACGGATGTGTGTGTGTGTGTTGTACAAAATGCATTAATTAAGCGTGTTATTCCTTTCACCTTCTCCCGAGGACACTCAGAATTACTGAGTAGTTTGTAAAGAATTCTGTCTGTAACTGGAAGGATACTAGTTTTTTATCGTTGATATTAAATCCGAGAGAGGCAGTTCTGACGGCCCTATAAAAATTTATTCATCTCATAATTTTATAAAGTATTTTATATTGGAAACACGTAATAAAAATTGCGGAATAACTGGTGATTGAATTTTCCAAATGTTCCCAATCTGTATTTAAAAAAATATAATGTGCCAGTAACGATTTATTAAAGGGAACTTGTTTCACTAATTTCACGTTTTTGATGCAGATTGATTGTAATTAATATCGTTAATACGTAGTTATTGATGAAAGGATTTATCGTGATTTTGTTGGGAGCCTCAGTATGAGCTTTAATTAGTGCCGACATAACGATAATACGATATAATATTTGTCGAAATACCAATTGTTTGAAGTTCTAATTAATATTTATGATATAATATAATATGACAGAATATAGCTCGCGCAGTTGCTTCTCGATGAATTTTACGATACTGTCTAAAAAGTAGGCGAGATTTAATAAAGTTTTATTAGGCAAAATTGAACAAAAATGTAAGAGTTAATAATTCGTGTTCGGTAAATCTATTCGTCTTCTTCGCACGACGTAAGATAAAGGTTAGTTCATCAAACGTAATGATCGGAAAATAAATCATACTGAAGCAAAATAGCTCGAGGTCGGATAACGTGAATAATGCTGCAGTATCACGCAGAGAATCGTGCGTTTCGGGCGATAAACCGAATTCAATTTGCAGTTCGCATCAGCAGTTCGCCTCGCTGATGTACTCGACTTCAGTGCGGAGGCAGATGCATTTTCGCCGTGCCGACGTCGGTATGTTCGCCTGAGCGTCAGGAATAGAGCCCTGGAATTTAGATTAACGATCGTGCGTGACTTCAAAATTACCGTTGATCCCGTATCCGGCGCTCTTCTATTTTTCTACGTCTTACCCCACTGCGCTTTCCATTTCTCCGTCGTTTTGTACCGTTCCGTTTCTCTCGCGCGCGGAGGATGTCGAGTAGGTTACGCGGCGTTATCTGCTTTACTGCGAAAATTAGAACCGTCGTTAATGGATAGACGAGGCGGGAAAAATGCTGGAAGCTAAGAGCGCCGGAGAATTTGTTAAGGAGCTGTAAATTGCACACGATAAACACGAATATTATAGCGCTACCAGCAGCTATCTCTGCGCTCTCTGCATACTTATACTACTGCTTAATTGTACTCTTTATTTGCCTTATATTCCTTAAATTACGCGACTCTTTTCACGTAATTACGTGACTTGCGTAAGATATGAAAGAGTGCGGATGTGCGACTTCATAAGCTGCATAAACAACTTTTCTGGATAGTTTCACTGCGAACGTATTAACAACGGATTCTTGCTTATCTCGTGAGATAATTTATCGCGCGACACTTTTTGTAGGAAATAATGATCTTACAAAATTTTCTTGTAGGAAATAATGTTAAAAATAATCTCATTTTTTCTCCTTTCACACGTCTCTATTTTTCCTCACACTCTGTCGATAATGCTCAGAAATGAAATGCATAAGGAGGAACGACGTGCCTCATCTACGATTCCGTTGGGTCATATCGACACGTACGACGTCAGCGGATGTTTTCTATTACCTTCTTGGCATGTAAACTAACATTGTGCTAGTCTCGTGTGTATCACATACAGCTCGTATGCTAGACGTGCGCACAGCTGTAAAAGGAAAAAATGTATGCGGAAACATAGGGCGTAGCACAAGCTGTCGTCGAAGAAAGATTTGAAGCGAGGTGTGCGGCGTGCATAAAAAGAGAAACGAAGATGACGAGAACCGTGGTATAATAACCGAGAGGCCTCATATAGAACGCGACCTAGATCTTTCGCGATATAACGACCACGCGACAAGTCACTGTCCAAAGTCGCGAGACAGCCTTTTGCCGTTATTGACAGTTTGCCTTTATTAGATCAGTTCATTTCGTCTCGTTATTTTCAAGGCTTAATCCCAGAAGGATTCTCAGATACGATCAATGACATTAAAATGTTCATTAATACACGGAAAGAACGATTTTGCTGAAATATCTAAAAATTTAACTAGATACAGATCTGAAAATAATTTTGTTAAACCATCAAAAATAACTATGTAGGATGCTCAAGCTTGATGACAATGCTGCAAAAAGTTCTGATATTTTAGCAACTATTTTGGGCGTTCTACATAATTATTTTGATGGTCCAACAAAATTATTTTCAAATCTGTATCTGGCCAAATGTTTAGATACTTCAGCAAAACCATTCTTTCCGTGATGAATTTTTTAATATTAATTATAGACGGAAGATTTGCATCTCATTATGTTTAACATTAATATTTTACTTTTTGAATTATTCTCTATCTGTATATCTTGCTGTTTATTCCACTTTAAAGTAGATGCAATTATTTCTGTTTGACATTCGCTCTGTCAGAATGATCGATGCATCCCTGCCTTCTTCAACTACTTCTACCTGTTATATCATGATACATTATGCCATACAGCCTATAAAGACCACCAGCTTTATACGCTGATCGATAATGTCTTATTTCCGTACGCTACCTTGATGACTTCCGGCATGTCGGAAGTTACAAAGTATCGCCTCACTTACTGGCTCTGTCAGACGCGATCGACGCTTTATCGCCAGTGTAACTAGATAAGTATAAGAACAACGAAGTATTATACAAGACTATCACTTACAATGGATGCACTTTTGTTGATGAACAAAAGTGGGAGGAACTATAAGCAATTTTTGAAAATATTTCAATTTTAATTGTGCATATCTTTGTTCCTTCTCTTCTTCCCTTAATGAAAGAAAGAACTAACATTGGATTTATTTGGAAAGTTAAACAATTTCTTTGCAAGAACAGCTAGTGGTCTGCCTTTGGGAATATTTATAGTATATCATGTTCGAGAAAAGTTCTTAAAAAAATTAAAAAATTTTTTTATTAGTTCCTAGGATATAAAAGCTTTTCAGTCGATTATATCTGAAATCAAAAGTTATCGTTATATAGAGCTCCATTATGCGTGTTATCGCGAAACGTGGCGTTTCGCTAATCCGGCGACTTTTTACGAAGTGTCTGGAATCTGTGTATGAAACGGCGCGCATATTCGCGATAAACGTTACAGGAATGTCAGAATAATCTCGCGCACACGACACACCGACGGTAAAATGCACACGGTACGTGGGCGCGAGTTTCGTCGCAATGAAAAAGAATGACGAGTCGTCGCGCTGCATCGCACGCGAATTAGGCAAATTTATACGAAAACCATAAATCCTTAATTATTTTCTAGCCGCGCAGCGTTCCGTGTAAGCGTGCCGGAATTTGCGATTCAAATTGCAGGCCTCGCTATTAAATCGCCCTCCACAAGCAAGCCCGCCTCCTCTTTGCTAATATTTACCCTAGCCTCTCTCGCGGGTTGCCCGTTGTAGAGTCAAGCGGAGGGTTACAAGCGGCGGAAGATGACCCCGCGAGTTATACTTAAGTGTCGTCTCTTGGTCTGCTATCGGCAAATAGGTGGTTTTAAGAAGCTTGTTTCAGCAGCCAAGGGCTAACATTCCTGTCACCCTCTCTCTGTACTCGCGTGTCAGCTGTCTGCTGAACAAAGAAAGGGAGAGGGATGAAGTGCAATTTCTCATCTCCACTATCTTACGATCCATCGACATGTACCTATATCCGAATGTGCTTTTTCCATTCATATTTTCTGTTGACATATTACTGCAGGTCTTTCGCGTATAGATTATTATTGTTTTCTATCTACAAGCTGTATTTTAAAACAATCTGCACGTAATACCATCTTATTCGATCATAAAGAACTTTTTGAAGAACTTTATAATAACGTCGCATACATAAAATATGTTATTATAACCTACATAGGGAAAGAGTAAGTTTTAGCAAATTTTATTAAAAATGTTTCTTACTCTTTCATATAGAGAAGTTTCGCAGATACGCCTTCTTTTTATAACGAATTTGATATTAAAAGTTCCATTCTCTCTTCCATAGCAGTTTATCCTCCGTCGCGTTTCATCGAGAATTATCGTTATGCTTTCGTTTTCACCGCACGGCCTTAACGGCTGAGATATGCCTCGTCAACTAGCCGGTAATAGTTTCACCCCGACAACACACTAGCCGACGTAAGCCGTTTCAATATAAGACCGCGTTTTATCACTGAAAGTCTATTATCTCGACTCATCCTTTCCGACCATTCTTCCGCGGCGCTTGGTATGTAGGGGGAGGCAGAAACTATGCATTACTTGCATAATTTTAAATTTATGCCTCGAGGCAGGGCGTAAGGCTGGTATGGCTTACTCTAAGCAATATCGTGGAGAAGTTGAGGGAAAAGTAGAACCTGGTACCACGAAAGAATCTTGGGTGGAGACTGCGGACGGGACAAAGTGTCATCAACGTTGACTCTTCCACTTATCGTAACTCTGCACCGTGGAAAGATACTTTCGTGGGGATTTCGTCGTATGAAGTTGCGTTCCATTTCCACAGAACCTTTTGGAATCGTGGGATCAAGTTTTAATGAGGCGTCCTCTATCGTCGTACTTACGTCGACGTCCAGTCGGTCGGAATCCGCGCAAACTACGCGAGCACTTGAACATTTTTAAGTCCGACGCGCAGTTATTTATTCAAGAATTTCTCGGCAGAATTTTTTCGTAAAATTTTATTGATCCCAGTGCTAGTAGACATATTTATAGGTATTCGTTGGGATCGATACGATTTTCTTGGTTCGTTAATCTATTGGATGCGATCGGTTAACTTAAACGCAAATGATAAATCATTTTATTCATTCGCGAATTTATCTTTGTTGCGTAGTAAATTAGTAGATGCACTTAATCGATAAACGTGAAAGGCCAGTGCGCAGTATTAATCAACAAGAGTCGGGAAATGTCTACCACTGGTTCGTTAGTTACTCGCATACCGTCAGGGTGATCGACGATGCGCGATTAAACCAATGCAGTAATTGCAATTTCATTTAATTCAAAGTGGGCCGATCAGTTTTCGCGAATAGATGATATTTTTGCCATAAGATAAATAGCATGCCGACCTAAGGCTATCTTGAAATTTATTTCGATTAACATGGCATTTAATTGCGCTCTAAATCAACGTACAGTTGTTAAATTACTGCCGTAGGAAAAAGTGCATCTCACATAAAAAGATCTCACAATCAGTTTGTGATGAATAGTGGTAGGTATATGTTTAGTGACATTAGAGTCGATAACGTCACTCCTTCCGCAAGAAATTATTGAAATTCTTTACGATACATTTTAGAATATTTTATTTTATTGTTTGCGTTTTCGTGATACCAATTCTGATACAAGTACACGGGTGCAATTTCCATGACTAGTCAAAGTATTATTTACAAGCGCAAATACTATTCCGCGAGAACGCGCTTGGCTTATTTCCCAATAATATTCGGGTTCGTGCACATCGTATTTTACGCTCTCATTTACCCGAAGCTTCTGCGTACTTCCAATACAGTGGATTATTCGTCACGCTATCAACAATCGATTACCCCTGCGTATGAGTAGCACTTAGTCATCTCCTGTGTAATTTGTGTCTAATTAAATGAAGGAACGCTACTGCGATGATTGGGGGAGATCGGGATTAAATAGTTTATATTCGATACTCCTCTCATGTAACACTACCTTTATTTTATTCTACGTAAATCGTACAATTGTACTATTATGTAGCAATAATACATTATGCTTTGAACATGTAAAGTTAATTTGTGATGACCTGAATTAGCGCTAATTCACACTCGTGCCATTACTGGCGCAACTCTTGACATACACAATGGCGCGCTTAGATAAATCACTTAACGCCTAAGGTGTTGACCCAAGTATATGACGGATCGCTGCAGCTTAGTAGCGTTCGGCACAGGTCAAGCACGTCGCATTGTTAGATCCATACAATAGAACGATAAACAATAGACTGTTATAATATGCGATTGAGCCTGGCTAAGCTTTGCGTTATCATCGATTCGAATGGAACGCATTACTTTTCCCGCAACGGAATCCCATATATTAGCGAACGCGGTGCGTGCACTTAAAAATAAGAGATTATCTCGTAAGAGATCGCCCTTTGTTCAACCATACCGCTGCTCTCCGTATTCCGTGTGACAATGAAATACTTGGCGTTTGTTATGGAATTTATCGAAATTATTGGAGTCATAGATTACGTAAGAAAGCTCCATAAACGTCGTCTTCGAGATATTGATTTTCAAACTATGTTACACTAACGACATATATATATTATCGCGAGCGACAAGCGAAATACGTTTATTGTATAGATACGTGCGCGAAAGATGTACCCGATTAAGCTTCAATTTCCTCTTATCGGATGGAGAAAGTGGCGGCTTTGCTTGATGGGTGCTACCATCCGATCTTTGGGTCGGTTAAATTCGCCGGGACTTTTTTTCTTTCGCTAAAACATCAGCCGACCGTATCTAGATAACGGTAAGCTTAAGAAACGATCGATAAAGTCATCTCCTTTTCTTGCCGGGTTCTCTCAGGGACTCGGAATAGGAATTTATATGTTCTCCCATAAAACGCAACCTTTCTCCCTTCTTCTGCGGCTTGTCTCCCAGTTTTATTCTTTTGCCTTCGTGCTTTTTTTCTTCCTCTTTGTGTTCCTAGTTTCCGTTTGCCTACGTGCTTAAAGTGCATTTCTCCACATTCAGAGAGACACATCCGTGGAGTTTAATTTCACGGAGAATAAAACGACATTATTGTACGACGGAGGATAATATCGAACAATTGTCATGATATATTACAATCATTTGTGGTTCTGGTAACGTGTATCGTTAAGCTGTTTTCTTTTAAGAGCTTAAATGGCTGAAGTTGACATTAATAGAGAAAAGCTTCGAAAAAAAAGCTCTAGCATATATACGCGGAAGAACAGAATGGATGAGCAGATAAGAAGAATAAGTTAAAGACTCCGAAGAGGAATAAATCAATAAAGGAGAGGTTTTTGCCTATCAGGGTCGAAGGATCGATTCCATCGCTCGCAGTTAAGCGTTATTATCCTTGAGCCGCTGAATCCCTGCGGTTTACTGAATAATACTACGTTTAAGTAAAGCTTGTGCCTCCCTGATCCGAGAAATAGCGCTCCGAACAATCCGCCGTTTGCCCGCGACCGTGCATTCTCGCCAATTGAGACACCGCCCGTTCGAACTGACGACGAAAGGATCGGGAGTACGTGTTTGTGGCCACGTCGAGGCGTATCGGTACGCAATATCCGTTAATGTTCGGTGCAAGGACATCCCAGACATCAGATCCCGCGAAGCGTGAAATCGAGATGACTGGCAAACCAATCAATTAACTAGACCGAGTCAGAGCAGACTAATGAGGACGCGAGTGCGTTTAACAGTGCGTAAAACGCACCACGGGAGGATCAGTCGCGGAAAAGTTGCAAGTTTTTCGCGAGTTTTCGCGAAAATCGGAGAGGAAGAATCGTTGAACATCACTCGCGCGAACGTAATTATTTGGTCTGGTTTCTTTCACGTACCTACGTAGCCACGGATACGGCGCGCGAGCGTCGCGACGTGATGCAGCCATTTGTAATAACCGGAGCGTAAAATTCCAATAAAAATCGGACGACGACTCGTTTGATATAGCGGGTAACGAGGGCGAAGTATGGTTAAGATTATCTGTTTGATTAACGGTGCTGTTAAAACGCGCGGAGATCACGCGTACGCGATTTATGCGACGACGTAAAACGAATCGAGCGAATTGGACGCCGGACGAGTCGCAGATTCAAAACGTTCGTTGCGAAAGGATAAAAAATGGCTTGCATCGCATAAATGTAATAAGCACACTTAGCTATTGGTGTAAAAAGTGTAGGATAACATTGGCGATAAATATAGCTTTGGCAATCGTCGCGGACGTCGCGGATTTGAGACGTTATTGTTCCAGCAACAGTAACGAGTCTCGGATTTGAATTCATTGTTTCAAAGAGCCAGTTACAGCGGCTTTTCACGAGCAATATATTATCTGTTATTATTGCAGCCCCACTCGAAGCCACAATGGCCGGCTTTGCGCTCTGATCTCCATATTTTAATTAAACGCTCTTGACGCTGGATACGTACGTCTCACCTGGTAGAAGTCAATTCGTAGTATCACCACCTTCGTAATATAGTTGTATGTTAATTCGCTGCTGATGGTAATTTAGAATACGCTATTTCATACGGACTGTGTGAAAATCTGCGCCGCTAGCGAGCCATCTTCCTTTAGTCTAATTCGTACATATATAACGCGGAATAATTCGTTTATTATCGCCCAAACGCGCAATGATATCGTACGATGTACAGTTACAATTAAAACGCCGCTAACACATCCATATTTTAACAAAAAAAATGTAACAATGTTACTTAATAAGTGATCGGGCACGGAGATGCGAGAGTAGGTCGAGTGGTCATTCGCTGGACATTATGCTGATGCATTTGTTCAAACAAAAGCGCTTAATTAGATATGCCTCTTTTCTGACGTTCAAGGACATTAACTCTGTCATGCAGTCACGTTCGTTCCTGTCCCGCGGCTAAACAGAGCAATTTGTCTGTCCATTATCGCGCGGCGTAACACAAAGGCGAGAGGCAGCTAACTTCGGTATTGGACACCGGCACGCGATGGTACGCGATGTAACCGACGAGTGTATATATATATAACAATATATGTATACATATATATCGATAAAGGGACAGGTGAATGGAGGGAAAACGGAGGAAAGAGATAGCGCGGGCGGTAGAGGCGGAGATAGGCAGCGCGGAAAAGGAGAAAACAGTAGTAGACGGGAAACAAAAACGATGGAGAGGATTATTTTAGGGGCGATGCGGTTCGAATCCCCAACGTTCGGGGCCAGGGTGCGGCGAGGGAGCGCAGCCCCGGTGGTTTATGCCCGCTGTAAAATGCGGCGGGAATGTTTCCCCCCTGCGCGAAAATAGTGGGTCGTAAGACTACCGGCGCGGGGAGGCTGTTGCGGATGGTGAAGCGCCGGGCGATGTGGCGAGGCCGCGCGCCGTGGCGTGGCTGAGGTCGGGAAACGGTGCCGCGCTACGACGGCGGCATATGCCGTATACGGCGCCGCACCACTCGTACATCAACAACGTGATTCCCATGCATACTGCTCACAATCTCGTTGCTCTCTGCGTGCAACTCTGGGGGTTCGGCGGGGGGTGGGACGGGATGCATATGCATACACGCGTGACCCCGGGTCCTCCGGCGCGCATATGTACCCCCGTTGTTTCCCTCGGGGGACTCGTGTGTGTCTCCGCCCGGACGCACGTGTGCGTCCTGCTCCGTGCCCGCCTCGCGTTTGTCACGCTCCTAAATTCATGTTTCGAGGTCGCGCTACGTCGCGCACGTGTCACTCGGAAGGGGGGTTGATAGGAAAAGACTGTTTCTGCCGTTTTCACCGCATCCTGTTACCCGGTACGCTGTAGCTGTTTGCCGCAACTGAAATGTCTCGCAACACGCGCTGGAGTTCGAGCGGTAAACAGGTTGCATTGATTTAATAACTGCATTAAGATATAATTAAAATGTCAAAGGTATCTTCAGGGGCATACCTAATTGACTCGATTTACCGAGGTGATATCACTTAAGGAATCTTTCTTAATTAGAACTGTTGGCTGTCGCGATCTTTGAAGAGTTTCAAAGAAATCATTTTGAAGGATAGCTCCAATTAATTAATTGAATCTGTAATTGCTAATGATTCATTAATTGTACTTTATCGAGACTCATACAATTATTTCGTCGATCGTGTTATAATTATAATAAAACGTACGACGCGACGTATGAACGCGAAACTTAAATCACATATAATTTTGAATGGCGATATTGCCCATTCGGTCGTTCCACGCGGTTGTTAGATCGCATTAACGTTTTAGTGATTCCTGATAACGTGCGCCCCGCACGACGTATGCGGGCAGGATATATTCGCGAGAAGGTAAAAGTTAGACGCGTAAACTTGAGATTGGTTGCTGCGGTCTCCCTATAGGAAATCCTGATACATCTCGAGAGTCGAGTTTTGCGTCAAACTTTCCGACGCTACTTGGCTTCGCTCGCGCGAGATATCCTTTCGTTTTCCCGGTTTCTTTTGGACGCTACGTTACACGTATATCTTTCGTTTCCTCACCCGTGGTAATTTCGTCGAGCATGTCGTATGGCTCGCCGTAAACCACGTACCAACGATGAGTCTCGTGTTCAAAGTGCCTGCTTGTAATTGCACGCGGCCGTTTGTGGGATGCACAAGGGACGCACGCTCGCCTTCGGGGCGCGGAACACAGAGGACACCCCGTGAAATGTAGCGTTAATCTCATTGCTTCATTGTATCATCGCTGTGATACAAATTACCTTGAGTCACTTATCGCGATGACCTTTTAATGAAAGGGGCTTTAAGCCGTAAGAAGGCTTGCTTTGAGATAAATACGCAGATATATTGGCTTTTAAGGACTTTGAATAGCTAATTAATGTACAAGAAATATTCTCGGTATTTCGATGTTTACGTTAAACCGGATTCAGATCAGGTAAATAAGCGCGAGAAATGAAATCGCGATGCCGTTCGCATTCATTGAAACAAATTTCTTATTCATGTTTGTCCGCGCTCATTGGTTTAATCCAGATAATTACAAATGTTATTTAAATTCAATCCAGAAGTATCTAATACATCGTCGAATTAATTTCGAAAAACTGTGAGGAGAGTAAAAATGTAGTTACACACAGATGAAAAAATTGATTTTTTTTCGTCACATATTTACGAGCAAACTCAAATCTGTTCTACGGTAAAATATGGAACGAACATCGTAATTACATCGCTGGAAGCAAAATTCGCTGCGAGTACAAATGTACAATAACTTTTTTATTTGTTCATACTTATATATATATATATATATATATATATATATATATATATAAGTAAAAATAAATATGTAAATATATGTAAAAATAAATTAATTAATTAATAAATATAAGTACAGTACAGTATATGTATATTTTTTTTATTTTTACATATATTTATACATATTTTTATTTTTGTTTTCAAGTTCCGTGATTTATATCAAAACGTTTCAGTTTAATACGGTCACAAATATATAATTTAAACTATAAAACTTTTCCACGCTGGTACATATTGCCTGAAGTTCAGGAGTGCATTTACTGCTGGTAATATAATTATTGCAATTTCGCAGTAGCGAAACGTCCCTGGAAAGTTACGAGTGGAGGACTGCGCGACGACTGCTAAGGAACGCTGTATTTAAATAATCTAAATATCCCTCGTAGTGTATTCCTTTGATTCGGTTAAATTTCTTTCTCTTCGAACTCCCGCCGACGGGATACGTGGGGTTAAAAGCAGCGAAAGAGAGTAACGGACATTTCTTTTTGCGTCGCATAAAAACAGCGTGGGGAAAGAGCAAAGAGCATATAGCGACGCCGCGAGTCACACGAAAGAAAGCAACTCTCAAAGGACCCGCGCTACAAGTCACCCTCAAAGGATGTATCCGGAGTATACCGACCGCAAGGGAGACATGGGGCTGGTAACTCGATAAATAAAGAAGCAAAAATGTATAAATCGGGAACGAGCCGACCAAACGGCTCCTGTTTCCGTTATCAAAAAAAAAAGAGAGAGAGAAAGAAAAAATCTCGGCAAGCTTTGTCCTAGGTTGTTTCAGTCTGCTCTAACGGGTTGTTTTTTGTTTCCCAACGGACGTCCCGAGTTTCATAGTGTGGAAAAAAAAGAGGATAGGAAAGCGGTTAGTAATGACGAGGGGCACAATAGCGGATAGTTAACGCACAGATGCGTCGGTCGGACGGATGGGACCGTTGATGCTGTAACGACGCGCGAGCGTTGTCCCAGCGATATAGAATGGCAAGCGACATTGGGTCGCGAGCGAAGCGTTGAATTGTAGGGAAGAAAGGAGTCGGAGGCGCGGGCGGGATCAGTTAGTGGCCTTCATTTGGGTGCAAATGGAGTTTTTCCTAAATGGACGTTTCGAAAGTTTGCCGCTGTCAGGTATTGTTCGGTCGGCGGCAGAAGGACGAGAGGAACGGGACGCGGGAACGGGTGCAATGCGGAATCAGTCTGCCAAGGCTTTGATTAGCTGGCGTCACGAGGTCAAAGGCTTCCCCGATTGTTCGCTCCGTATTTATAGTTGGTTCGTTCGTTTTACTCGCGGCAATTGTCGCTCTCCCTTGTATTTTTCGCATCTTCGTCGTCCCTTCCCTTTTCGCCCTTCCCTTTTCGCATTGAGATCGTATTACAGGGAAATATAATGAGATATTCTGTCTTATTGTTATTTCACACGTACCGCTTATCTCGCGATTCTATTAAAAAATTCGTTGATGGTCTAATGGATTTAAAAATCGTTCCTCCTGCTGTCCTTAATTCCCCTCTTTTTAATTTCAATTTTGAATTTTTTCACTTTATTTTTCATTGTTTGCATTGCGGGGCGAACCATTGTTGAGTCGGTTCTTATCGTACAGTTGATTATAGATAAGCCACGTCGCCATTTGTTTGCTGAAGCTCTTATCTTTGTAATACCGTACTTTATAGATAGATACAATTAATTGTACATTTATCATTTATATCATTATGTATATTACATGCTATTTGAATGAAAATTATCGAGTGAAGACGTGTTGCGAGAAGACGATCCGTACTTAATGGCTTTCGCGACATGCCAGGATTATAACGAAGCTGTTATTCACTTTCCCTCTTATTTGCCTACGATGGGAGATAGATGCTTTGCAGATGCGAAAATCCCTGAACGAGGTAAATTTCCGAGACTCAATCGGACGTATATATCGCTACGTGATCGAAACACGAGCGACGGGCACTAAAAGGAAAAGCAACGATTTCCCGTTGCTTTACGACAGTAATTAAGCGCGACTTCGCTTCGGGAACCGCAACTAATGCTTGCCTCCATTCCGATCCCGAAGCTTCGTTTGCCCGCGCGTCCAATGACGCCGTGCCACTTTGATCTCGAGTTGAGCACTTACGAAAGTGAGATCGCTCAATCTATGAGCACGTTAGCGTTTATTTACCGTCGAATCAGCAATTCGCTGGAACGAATTGCTCCGAATAAGTTGAAAAGCACTATCAGACAGCAGTTTTATCCGATTTAAAAAATCACGGTGCGCTTCCTAATTTGTTTATGTTGCCCCTCATTATGATCAAGTCCAATCGTTTCTCTACTAAAGTATGCATATGAAATTATCTGGATTTAATAAATTTCTGTGCAGTGCCGAAGGTGGAAATAGTGGATGAGCATGGCGCTACGGCCGGTGACAAGTTCTACAAAGCAGGTAGTACAATAGAGCTGAAGTGTGTAGTCAGCAATATACCGCAACCCACTGGCTATGTCACGTGGCGACATGGATCTCGTACGTTAAATTACGACACGACTCGTGGTGGCATCAGGTAAGCTATAGACGACATAATATTTTAGTACTGCAAAACATACAGATCTTAAATAACGCGATGTAATCGGTAATATACCGATTCGTAGCTAACGAGGAAAGCATCGGCTTTCATCCATATTCATCAGTTATGTTATGCATTGTCTATTTGACGTGCAGCATAACGGTACTTCGTTTAAATATAGCTAGTTAACATTCTGGTAATTTGACCGACGAGGACTCGATAGTTTATGCAGCCTGCATAGGCAGGCATTCTAATTGCCTCGATAAAGAATGGTACGCTCGGTGAATTTTGAAAGGGTTCTATTAAAGTTCTCGAGCGACGGTCAACAATTGCGGCGGCTTCTAGCGTGTGTGACGACCTAATTGGTTATAGATATGACAGCATTCATGAATTTCAAACAGCGTTTTCAGACAGTATTTGATGTTGTCGGTTTCGTAGAACGATTTTTCAATCAGCGGTTCATCGATAAAACAATTTCGAATTTTTCTCAGACATAGCGCAATATAGTCCCTTTGTCTCACTGTTTGATGCGCCTGCTTCGTTCGTTTTAATTATGATCGGTTAGTTCACGTCACGCGCTTGACAGTTTATCTATGAGAAATTAGCAATATCGTGATCGATATCGAGTCTGAAAGAAGGGATGCGAGGTACCAGGTGAACTGTTGACAATTTAATCACCCTCGAAAACGCTCGATTATAGTGGGCCGATACACATAATGAACGACCTCGTTGCTTGTGCCAAACGCAGACACCGGGCTTTGAATAAAACATACAGAACTTTTAATCACAAACCGGGTCACAGGCACGATTAACAAAAATTAGACCGATCAACTGAAATTAGCTGCGGAATTATTTTAGAATAGATGAATAAATGAATAAAGTCTTGTATTATTTTAAGCAAAATCGATAAAGAATGTCTGATTAAATGCATTAGTAAAAAGTAAATTTTTTTCAAGCTATTAATTGAAAATCTAAAATGTTTGATTAATGTTATTTAGATATCTTTTTTTAGATAGTAATTTAATTTTTACAACAAAATTAGAATGATATTGACATTTATGCATTAGGTCTACGCCTGGAAAAATATTACATGTACATTTCTCGTCGTCTTTAATAACATTAGGTAACTTCTTCGTAAAACTTTATATTTTTGAAATTTGCAAAAATATTAGACGATGATTCAAGCAGCGCTTTCGAGAAACTTCCTTTTACATAAGATTGCATTTGTAAATCAAGCTTACGTCCATAAACGTTACGTGAGCGGACCGTAAGACGTAACAACTATTTTTATTCCGGTCGAACCGATATTACGCGAACGACGTGGCATAATGTGGGAATCAGGACAGCGTGTAGAATGCGTGCGCAATTTATTGAGTACATTATATTACCCTTTGATTGCCCCCGGGAGACGTTTTGCGAGATCGTTAAATCGAACGTGTCAAATGCAGCGCTGCAAATAAACGACGTACGATCACACCGTCGTCTATCGTGATTACTGGCTCACTGGATCCTATAATGGCATGCATCGGCTTTCCTCACTTGATGAACCATCATGAAAAGACTGTATCATCGTATCTTGCAAGTTACGCTCGCTATATCCTGCAAAATATTTTCGCAGGTGGTCCGTAGATTACATGCACATGCAAAGCGAGGAGAATTAATCAAACTTCATGCTATTTATGATATGATCTTCGTGATATAACCGTAATTGTTGGCTAAATTTATTATACCTATGTCTGTCGAGTGAAGCTTTTGTTTACCATTTCAGAGTATATCCAAAGTAAACTTATATATATATATATATATATATATATATATTAGTTTCTTATTATGTTAGTTTCTTACCTCATCTAACTTTATAGGCACGCATTTCTATCTACTTGTTGATGCGAAAACTCTCACTGGCTACACGTTAAACGTCTAAGGATGCAAAGTTAATATAGCAGACAGCACATCGGTGAAGTTAGTTAGCAGTATAATGTTATTATGTTCTACACATAGTGTTACACTTCACCGTTTCTCTATAGTACCTCGCGTACGTAGCTCGCCGACCTCCTGTCTATTACTCTTCACCTTGGGCGTTCCCTAAGTTGGTCAAGTCTGTGAGTGCGCCTCGAGCATGCATCGCCAACGCGTGAAAGCTCAACACAAGCGATTCTGCTAATAGAAGAATCGATAGATAACAACGAAGTGCAGCGATGCGCAATTAGGATGATTCTTAAACGCTGCACAGACAGATTGTTGAAATAATACTGATACTGTTGCTACCAGTGCAATATATTATCTGCTTATTCCATCTGTATGAGATATTAATGCAATAAATTTAAAAGCAGTATATTTTTAATCTCGTACGTAGGAAGGAATTGTAAAGGGATTTATGTAGCTAACACAGCTGATACCATCTGAGATTAATTAGTATTAATATTGTTTTTAGTAATTTAACGGCACTTCTAGCTACAGTTTCTTATACCGAAAATGTTTGTCGGATCGTTAAGCTTTATGAAATCAATAATCTTTTTCTATCTTTAGAAATAAGAGAGTGACAAAATTAGAGATGGATTTCTTTTATTAGCTTAATAAAGGATTTTGAGTTAATACGTTATTAAGGACGACGATAAATATAGAGTGAAATATATTGCACATTGTATAGAATGGTATCGTATCATTGGTCTGGCGCCCCGATGCTCGTAATAGTGATACGTGCGGGCTGATCCATTACTCGGCAAATCAATTAGGACACGGGCGTCGTAGCGCGGAAAAAAAGTGTGACGAAAACAAAGCATTTAATCGGATTTTGTTTTATCGGCCGTACACGCTGAACCCACGGCGGCAAATATTTCATGGCAACAAGGGGGACACTGTGGCGCTCCTTTTTTTATATCAGTGTCCGCGATAAAATAGGCCCCATATTTCAAAATTCTATTCCGGTCACGGCTCTTTGTTATCCTCTTTCCGAAATAACGCCGTCGAAATGCCGATATTATTACTCGGCCTTCTGTGTGCAATACCTGAAAGATTTAAAGAAAAAGTAGCACAAGTGGACCATACTCGCACCTACAGCGGAGTTGAATGTTTCCATTCGTTAACATCTCGTAAAACGTTACGGAACTGTTTTAATAAATGGTCTCTGACAAACGTAAAATTTTCCTACGGATATAAGGTACTGTGAAATAAATTACATGAAAGACGAATAGCAAAATAAGTAATTTGTACACGAGTGTATTTTAATAATCGTTTATCTTTGAAATTAAACAAGGGCGAAATGAAAGAGATGCACGTATGGATCTTCCGATCAAAAGTTTACATCTACCGTAAACTTTTATGAAACTTACGAGATGACTTCTTCACGGCCGCTACCCAGAGTGAGTTGTATATGCATCGCGCGAAACGCGGCTGCAGCAAAACAGAGGCGACTGTACAGAATATGTTATAAATAAATAGTGCGTGTTCACGAAGTTTTTTCGTGTTAGCGTTCATCGTGATATAACTTTTAAGTTGGCCCTATTTTCCTCGATCATATTCCATATTGCGTTAAAATGTAAGAAGATTTTCTATGAAAAATGAAAATAAATCCCACGTGTACGCGCTGAATTTACCGATTTTCGCAAGCTAAAAGTAAGGTGATAAAAGAAAGATACAAACTACCGGCCGTCGTGACGATTTTACGGACGTTTCTCTTTCTCTATCGTATTTCTTCGCGACATCTTTTTTTTGGAACTGATTGAGTTTTATACACGCACATTTCAACGTCGATAAAATATTTCGTTCGTCGATAGAATATTTAATTTTAAAAGATTTGTGATCGTGACTAGTTAAAAAGATTATATAAATTTATCAGATTGTTAGTGGCGACGCTTTCGTCCCTAGGTGATAATTACGGCCGCAAACTTTTCCATAATTTTATAAAACTTTTCCGCAAAGTACGATTAAGGGGGAACAGGCGCTTTCCCAAAGTTAGACCCGCTTCTCATTAAAGACGGTGTTTATTGGAATTGTTATGCATCCTCTTTTGCATTTTTATGGATAGTCCTTGGCAGTAACATGGGCCCGTTTTTCTTACTCTGCATCACGCGGTATCGTATTTTCACGTTGGCAGATCATTCGCAGCGCAACGAGCCGTTAATAAGAACGCGAAATGAATATTCATAACGCTTATAATAAAATGTAACGATCTTACTTTTTAGTTTAAAAAAATGATGTTTTCATGCATTTTAACAGAGCGGTCAATGATATAGAAATGCAGGAAAGTATCTCTCGTGGATTTCATTTACTGCGACCGCCACTAATAAAATAATTAAGCACACGTAATGGATTTAATTCCACGTGACTACATATGTAACGCGATATACTGCATACTGCTACAATGCATGAATATCCGATAGATATGAAAAACAACTTGCGTAACATTAGTTAATTTATGCCGGACGTACACATGTGCCACAGTAATATGCAAATTAACTGTACAAGTACGGATTTATATAGCTATAGAAGTGAGAACAATATAAAAAGGATATCATATTGTTTTACCATGTTCTATTATATAATTTTGTATTTACTTTCTTACGTGTCTTTTACATCAAAATATCATTATGCAAAATAATAGGGATTCACTTTACATCATATTAAAGTAATGCATCTTTGTATTGATTTTTTACGCGAATAGATTCATTTTTCTTCCATATTGTCAGTTACATAATTCAGTTAAACTTAACAATATTTAAATCGACTTCGTTTATTAATTATAACTTTGTCTTTATTTAAACATTAATAATTATGGTCCTATAACAAATCATGCGTAACGAAAAATATTCTTTGTGGCTTAACGTTTTGGCAAGACTCCAAAGTAATTAGTAATATCTTTTTTCGCGCGAAGTGGTTTTCGACAATATCGCAGATATTCTTTATGCTTTTTCCCAATTTTGGCACTGTGGGTAATGAAGTGATACGAATTCTTTTTGCATACTCTTACTATAATCGTTTCATAATGCAGAAAATAGTTTGGATCAAATTTAGAAAACATCACGATTGATTAATCAACCATGACAGGATTAGCAAATTAAGAGTAAATAATACATGATTGTGTGATGTTACGTCCATGTAATTATCATGGAGATAATGATGCCAATAATCTCATCGACCTGCACGATTAATCTTTTACTTACATAATACATTTTTTAAAGCAATAATGTGGCTTCTATCTTTTAAAACGCATGCAGGGCTGCTGCGTAGCAATCGATCAATATACCAAGTTGCTTAATGAGGAATACAAAATCCAATCCGAACAAGTTTTGCCCCGCACCTGCACGTTATCAAATTCCCATAAACGAATTATGGCGCGGTTAAATTGCACTGTGTATAATCGGGTTAACGCGCTTTGACGGTTAACGGTGACATTGATTAACATATGATGCATTCATGGTTTTACTTTTATTCTGTCCCATTTTGCAAGCGGCTCTCGATTAATTATATTTATAATATATCATGACATAATGTAAATGCACTCGGAGTGACGTGTCAATTCTCATCTACATCTTTTTAGTTGCGTGTCCGTTTTATCGGAAAACCTTATCCCGCACCTTGGTGCTTTGTACAGGAATTCTTTGCCTCCCACGTCATTCGATTATTGCAAGACAGCGTTGAAATGTGATGAAACATTCAATCGTGCTGAAACATTTATTAGTTGTGATGTAGCTTTAACGAAGATGTCTTCTTCTTATTATTCGCGTAATATTATTATTCATGCTGCATTTCGTGCTAATTTTAAGCGCTTTGTGTCTCTGCGGAATTACCAGGAATTTCTCAGAGAGAAGTCGGGCTGTCACTACCTTCCGAAATTCTCGAGAAGGCGGCAATTAACAAAATTTACATAGTCCTATTGAATAATTGCGTTATCGAGTTGTCAACGAAATACCCGTCTTGTGTGTTTGTTTCTCTTCCTTCTCTGCATTGAAACGACGTACTTTTTGGCTTTCTCGTAAAAATAAATATGCCAAGTTCGTTCCTACAAGTAAGAGAATAAAAATAGAATGTGCCGAAAGCACCATAATTGCGAAAAAGACTACAGGCAAACTGACGAAGTGCGAAACACATCGCTTGTCCAAATATTCACTGTGAAATCTCCTATCACTGTATACGCCATTCAATTATGGACTCGAGTTCAACATTGCCAGAGGATTTGCCACGGGAAATGTGTTACCTTCTATAGCTGTAAGTCAGGCCCGTATCCGTTTGATTGATCGTTACTCAACGGGTTTTAGCGGATCGATACCTTGCATGATGCAGCAAGGACCGCAGTTTAATCATGATGTAGTCGGAATAAAGCGCTCCGTTATCATCGATTTTCTTAACGTTGGCATATTAAGTCGAGAGTTTATTACTCGATGAATATTTAGGCGGGACGCAGGAAAATTTGCGTTTGCATTTCGCGTTAATTTTAAGTGTTGGCCGTTTACGGTTTTTAGAATAGATATCGCCGAGCATGGGAATTTTGCATGGTTCAACAGTGTAACATCGAGCATGCTCTTAGTTTTAGTTTTATGTCAGGTAAACACGGCAATGCAATTTTCCTTCGTGTCGGCAGGTATCACGATTTAGCGCCGTTCAAGCGACTGCAGCGACGGCGCGACACGTTACGTCGATTTCTTCAATATTTTTCCTTCGCACGCAGTTCTATCTTTGCGTTGTCGTAGCTTACATGCATATTTCGTCGCTGAAAGCATATATGTATATTTATGCGAGTATATTTACCGGAGGAAGAACACGGCACTCCGCGTCGCACGCCCATTTACACTCGGTGAGCTCGTTGTGTACCGTACTCGCATCGCGCGTTCGACGATGGCTTCCGAAAGATGGAACGAGTAGAAACGACACGGAGATGTAACGAGGGAGTGGAGAAGGCGCGAGTGAGCGACAGGGAAGGTGAGAAAAAAAAAGAACGGGGAAAAAGGGGGGAAGAAGAAAAAAAAAGGAAACAACGAGTACATCTTTCCTCTCTCGACTTTCCGGACGTGCCGTGTGTATCCTCTCTTCCAGCAGCGCCCAGGGAATTTAATTCCATTTTCAATTTACCTAAACCCCTTTACGCAAACTCCGCTACCGACGTCGAGTACTTTTGGACTTTTTCTATCCTTTTCTGCGTGCCTTCCGTCCGCCGCCGTTACGTCCCACCCTTATTCGTTTCTCTCCATGGCGCGGCTTCCTTCCATTCGAGTTCGCCGAGCGAAAGGAGGCACACGTTTCCGCCACTTCTTGCCTCCTTTACGAATGTTGCATCGCGAATCTTCGGGTAGGTCTTGAATAAAGCCGCCGCGAGGGGGAAGGATAGGGGAAGGGATTGGCTGAAGAGATAGCAGAGCCACTTGGTTTTAACTGCCTTTTATGCAGAAATGCCGTCGGGGATCCACATTTCGAGCGTCCACTTAAATTGGAGTTCTATCCGACCGCGGATTTCCACCTCCTCTACTACGAGATGTCGCGCGTTAATTAATTCGCGGTTACTCTTTATTTTAGCAATGATCGTTATCGTTGTTCCCCTCGTTTCTTATTCCTTTTGTTTCCAGCCTTTTCGTGTCCGACGGAATTCAAGCTCGAGTTCAGTTACGTATACAGTTGCATTTCTCGCTGCTGGCGCATCATCAGGTTAGTGCGTGCCAATTACTCGAAGACGTCGAATCTAACAGGTCCTCGACGAGATAGCATTTACGAGGGCTAAGCACCCTACGTGCCGAGACACACGAACGCCGATAATACCGGTATACAGTCTACGGAGGAACCGCCCTCGTCTGGCGCAGGGGGTTGCGCTGTGCTCCGAATTTTCAGTAGATCCGCCGGCTGATAGATTTAAAGAGACTTCGCAAGCGGGAAAGGAAGGGGGGAACAACGTCTTTGCTACACGGGGACACGTAACAGCGCGCAGCAGTCAGACAACGTGATCTGTGACAAACGCGTATACTAACTGTAAAGACGAGATTTATAGCGAGCTTGCGAGACAAGTTACGAGTCGGAGAACAGGTGCTCGATAAATTCACGAGCGTCGCGGCGCGTCGTTACAGTTACCCGGCGGGAAAAACTTTCGTAAATTGTAGCAGATATTCCATGGTAAACTCGTTAGAACCGGTATACGATACCGGCGGCCTGTAACGCCGGCCATTATTGCGTCGAACGGATAGAAACATACGATTCTTTTAAGCCATTAATGGCTATGGAATTTCCAATCGAGCACGCTTTCTGTCAAGGATGTTTAACGCGGCCATTCGCGAATTTCGCCTCGGCACCGCTATTTTAACGGGTCGTTATTGCATCGCGCGCCGAAAGTGCGCGATGATATATAAATACAAATGTCAGCGTCGACGCGGGGGCAAAATAAATTTCGCCGACACCACGGCGAATAAAAAGTTTCCGTCCGGACGTTGGACGGGTGATTTGATCTCCCGTGTAAAAACACGAGCTGCTTTCGGATTGTTAAGTGACATAAATATTCGCGATAAATGTCTGATAAGTGATATTACGCCGCGCGCGCGCACCGTTTCGCGGCTGTCACGCGATCCGCATGCCTTTGTTTCTCGATCACCCACGCGCTCTCGTTCCCTACACACTTTACCCGTGCAATTGTTGTGCGCACATAAATAAAACTTTATTATCTCAACTATACGAATTATATAGAAGTCTAGAGTCCTAAATCATCAGAGAAGCGCAATCTTTACCCCCTCCATGCCCAAGTAGAACAGAAAGTCATGATGACGTCAAAATGATACTAAAATGACGTCTTTGACATTATTTTGAAGTCAAGATGACGTCAAAATGATGTCAAAGACGTCATTTTAGCATCATTTTGACGTCATCATAACTTTTGTGTTCTACTTGGGTGGTTCCCACTGGGCCCGCAGCTGACCGCTTGTAGACAAAGTAACCTCTGTGTATTTGACACAATTTGGTCATTCAGCTATGTTTTTGTTTTAGGAATATCAGGAATATCTAAAATTCTTTTGTTAATAATATTACAAATATTAATCTTTCTTACTCACATAATACGTTACTTACACACGGAATCAGCTGCGGGCTCAACACTGTCGGTTTTGATTGGTGGCCGCGGTCAGCCAATCAGCAAGTGAGCCCTGGGTTGCGCTTCTCTGATTATTTAGGACTCTATAGAGAAGTCGATAACAACGTAAAAGGTCTTTTCCTCTCACAAAAGGCTCTCCCTTCCCTCTCCCCCGTATTCGGCAATAAACATCTTTATAGAAGCTATGAAAGCTCCGTTATTTTTCAGAGAAATAATCGCACTCGCGCGATCATGCTGCATTGCTTTAGGAAGTTTGATACACCGTGAACGTAACGGCCATTATGGCCGCGTGGTTGCAGCGGGATAAGTTTTATTGCAGTTCACGTTTACAGGCAGCGACAACAGCGAGATTAGGCAACTATGAGCTATGAGATTAGATGCCGAATACGACCTGTCGCGTAGTTAGCGCTCGTACCGTTCAGTTATAATCTATGACATTATATGCGTATGCATACATGTATACGCACATCTGTAAGCAACTGCGATGCAAATAAGTTAACATTTAGCAATGCAAATAAGATTAGAGTTATCGTCGCACGTACAAGATTTAATCACTGCCTCAATTTTCTTTGAAAATTTGGAGAATCGTTCATTAAACATGCTTCCGATAGAATTGATATAAAACGTACTGCGAGAGATTACGAACGATTTTGTATTTTGTAGGTGGATTGCAGTTTGTCAATAAATTTACATTGGCGCGTGCAACGTTTTTTTTAACAACACGGTCGCGTTCGATATACCAAATTATCGACCGCCCGGCTCGTCGATAATTAAACCCATGAAACGATACTCGTCCGTCGTGCTTTAAACCAAAATGACATCGAGTGGGTCCATTTAACGGGAATAAACTGTTTCTTTCGCGAGTGGTTCGCTATGCCGGGATCGTTAGTCAGATAGAACGAGTCGCGTCTGGACTGCTTGGAGTAGACACTTGAGACCGGCCTAGGTATCGCTGGGCCATGGGTCAATTGTTTCCCCGGTGTAAACAGGTCAGAAATAAATCCCGGCTTAACGCCGGGCTTAAAAGCTCTTAAAGCGGTACTCGTTCCCCCTCGCCTCAATTTATCCCCTCACCCTGCTATCGTCGATTTTCCGCCGTCTTCACTCCTCCCAGCCTTCCTCACTTCCCGCGCATCCACTGATTCTCGTGCACTCGATCGCCCTTTTCCGCGGTCTTTGGCTTTGTAGCGATCTCACATGCGACTTCATCAAGCACGTTTAATCGTAGTATTACGTAACGAAGGCGAGTACCTTTGAGAAGTCCGCGAGAACGAAATAAAAAATATCGTTCGCCATTGATAAAGAGCGCAAGCGCAATCGTGTGTAATCTTCTTCTGATATTTCCATCCGTAACTGAGCGATTATTTGTTAAAGAGAAAGCCACACAATAAATTAATCCAGCTATTACGCACACAGAGAAATGCATAGGTCGTAACTCTTTGTTAAAATAACTACAACGATATACGCGGTTTACATGGCGGATGGATGTGGGATGCGGGCTGTGCAGCGGAAAACAAGTTATGCGTCCGCGCCGACTTTTAATATATGTAATTTAGTCGTGCGCCGCGTTCTGTCCCCTTGCCGTTATTAAAAGAGTACGAGAAGGAAGTATGAAAACCATCCATCATGGACAATAGAGCTGGCGTGGTGCCACCGGCCAGAGACGTTTTAACGAGGCTTCAAATCCAGGGACTTCATTTGCCCTATCGCTGTATTTTTTTGTACCTCTTTAATGAAAGGACAGCGGAAAAATATGTCGAGAGAGAAACTCTAACTGCTCCAGTTCTCGTTCCCTTTCACAGAACGCGCGCTTTCATGCTTTGTGCTCTTCGATAAATATCTGACACGTTCAACTCTGGTGACCCTAACAAACGTCTAACAAACAAATCCATTTGAAACAGCTCTGTGTTCCAGCACAGTGGCGTGAGATTCTTCACTGATAACGCGACAAAAGGGTCGCATAATTGACGAGGTGCTTTATCGAAATCGCCCGTACCTGTAGGAGACAATTTTCCCGGCTGGTAGCACGGATTAAGCCGAGAAATACGCTGATTCTACTTCTAAACCCGAGAGCGAGAAAGGGAGGGCTGATTGTGAGCTTGTATCTTAATTGTTTTCGGTTGCTGCGCTGACATTAATGCCGTCCGTAAACAATGCACTGCTTTCCGCGCTATCAGACTTCTTGTTTTATGCGCCACCCACGTGTGCATTATGATCCACGTAACTGTTTCGTTTTTCCTTCCGCGTCCGTAATTCCTTCGCGATGCTCTTCCTTTTATTTACGTGGGATGTAGCGGGGATCGCAGTGTGATTGAAATTTTAATGAAGAAACTTAATTGATTTCTTTTTAAACAGACAGATAGGAATATTTATGTTCTGAAGAAAAAAGTATATTTCATTCTTAGCACGCATACGGCGATATGCAGTGGATGGATAAAATAATGTGAACACTTGGGAAATACATTACTTTTTTTATTAATAAGAGGTTTACCCACCATTTGCTTTTAATTCTATCCTTGTTGAAATAAAGTCATACAATGTCCGAAAATCACCAATGAAATGCCGCACTATCTTTTTAGCAGAGCAATCTTTCAATTGCTTGTAGGTGATGATGATAGGAAGAAATTTGCTTCTCACTGTATTTTTCAAAATCGCCCTCTGTTCTCTAAAACTTCAACATCTTTCCTGGTCAGCGTATAATCGCCTGATTTAAATATAATCAAATCATTGTTAGCAGTTTTGAAGAGCAGAGTGAGAAGATTTTCTCCTCCAATATATCTTTTAAGCAATTGGAAGATGTTCTACTAGTAACATGGTATAAGATTGCATTGGTGATTATTCAAGCATTTTATGTCTCTATTCCAACAAGGAGAGAATTTATATTAGAGATAAATAATGGACCAAGCTCTTATTAATCAAACAAGTAGCATTTCCCAAGTGTTCACATTATTTTGTTTATCCCTTGTGTATCCATAGATAATTTACGTAAAATATCTCATAATCGTATGTACATCATATCTTGTTTAATTACACAGTAAAAAATAAAATGTTAATTGTAACATTTTTCACATGTCCCAGAAAGTCTACTCTAAATTTTAAGTTGAAATAACTCATTCATCTTGTGTTACTTGTTGACAAACTAGAAATGTTAATTAATTAACACTACACTTTACATTTATGTTTGTTCTTTTAACTTTAAGTATGCTGTAATAATAACATACAAGATAATTAAACAGTTATATTAACAAATGACATTAATCATTTTAACTTAAATTATATGTAATAGAAACATTTTGATTTTAGTAAATTTGAATATTTTGTATGTCAAAGTTTACGATTATTTGAAGATTTACTTTAACTTCTATTTATGTTAAAATGATTTTAAGAAATGTTGATCTTTTGAAATAATTATATTAAAAGAGCTCAAAATAATATTCAATTTCTAAGTGACGTACATAAAGTGTGAAGTTATTACGTTAACATAAATGTAACACATGAAAATGTTACGAAAATAATAACATATTTATTGTATGTTAATTTTGCATTGAAATAATATAATCAAATCTTGGTAACACAAGAAAATTTTAACATATGGACGCACGATTTTTTACTGTGTACATATTAAGAATAGAAAGACAATCTTTTTTTCCGTTGAAATGAAACACTACTAATCCTTTCGCGGTAAAAGTTTAAATGAATTATTTCATATATAAGAGAGAGTATAAGAGCGAAGCATTTAGTGGACATGAGTATAACTTACACAATAGTATATTTCGCGTGTAGAATACGTGTAGCGCACCGGAGGTTCTGTAAAGCTCGACCGCTATATTATGCGGCGACTTAATCGTCCGGGCTCGCAAAGTTTTTATGGGCTATAATTCAAAGTTTTCGCGAGATATTCTTCTGCATGTAAGAACGGGGGACTCGGGCTTATATTTCGAGAGGCTTCCTGTTATTTTATTGTAAAGGAAACTATGTACCTGATTTTATGCGTCTACATTCGTACGCGTTCATCGCTCTGAGACACTCGTATCGATCGGGATATCCGATATAAGTTCGGTGATGAAACTGCATCTCCCGCTTCTTTTTATGCAGCTTTAATGAGGTGACATCATACTTCATTTCATTTTTGCGCTCCGGAGGAAACCGGATCTCAACTTGGCGAGCTTTAACTGTTTCCTCGACTTTCAACTGTGAATAACGGCACGATTTCTCCCAGAGATTTTTCCAACACTGTTGCGACTTTAGGCGTGTCGTAGTTGACCCAACGGTTCGAACGACGTGGGAACTGTCGCGCAAAATAAAAGTCGGATCAAAGGCAAAGGATAGACATCGCGCGAGACGAGTCGAGCGAGTTTATTGCTTCGGGAAAGAAGTTGATATATATATCCTGTTTTCTTAGATATTCTCTCTAGATCCTGGCGTTTCGGTAGCACCGGGTGTCGTATCGAAGAATTCAATCGAAGATCAAAGTAAGCAGAAATAAAAAAAGACAGTTAGTCTCGAGCGATCGCCACGGCGAAATTGAAAGACGCGAAAGAATTTTGCGTTTGTCAAATTACTTATAAAATATTTTGATTAAAATATTTTTCGCAATAAATTTTTTACAGTGTTTTAAGATTCTTATTAGCATCATTATTATTATTAAATTGATTATCAATTTAATCTACGTGATATTACTATTTCCGGCTTTAGCTAGAAGCTACGTTTTAAGAAAAATAATCGGCGCGTGGTTAGTTGAGCTCTGCAAATTTAGTTGCAATAAAAAAATTATTAGGCACAGAAAATCCAGCCCGGCCCGAAATGGCCTATATACTTGTACATTGTGTTAATCACATATATTGGTTTGTATTCACTTATTAATAAGATATTGTAATTATTAATAATTATATAATTATAGCTACATATATACGATATAATTATAATTATATAATTACACAATTATGGTTATATATTACAGTTATATAAACAATGTGCTTGCCAGTGGTTGTGTATTAATGGCGAAACGTTTAATTTTTATATAACATCGCACGATTTCTTGGCACGACATAATGCGTGCCTCTGAATGAGAAATCGCTTTCTTCTCATTATAATCGTGATGAAAAGCGGACGGTCCGGTGGCTGCCGCACTTAACGATTCAATTATTCTCTCCATTGCGGCGATAAAAGTCGTGGCATTAATTATTATTCTTGCGCGTACCCGGGCGCGGTTCGCGATATTTCAATTTTGCTCGTCGTCCAAGCTGTCGTCACCCCTTTTATCGGTCCCGACACGGAAGCGTCAGAACGGAGGCGCGTTTCGGGACGAAAAAAGAGTGAGGATAATTCGTCGCACGTGTGGTCAGAAAAATTCCCGCCACGAGGTAGGATGTGCCGTCATAAACGCGCGGAGTCTGAGCGTATGCAACGATTTACAGTCACGGTTTTCTCTCTCTTTCTCTCCCTCGGACACTTTTGCGCACGTCGATAGATGCGAAAAGATGGGAGCATGAGAGAAAACTTCGATACCTGCGGTATGCAGAGAGCATACGTATCGAGTTGCATACAAAAGGCTTCTAATATCATCCTCGCCAAGCCGCGCGCAGCACACATATATTCTATATACTTGGAATATACAACATTTGGAATTCGATGCCGCTTCCACCCATAAGCTGCCATTTTCTCTCCGTGCTGTGGTCATTGCGGATTCGCGGCAAACAAATCTAGTACTTTCGTTTACCGTAAAAATGATACGCGACGTCGCGTGAATGCTGGTATCGTCCGCGCGTTTGTATTGCTTGGCGTTATTAATGACAAAAAGTTCTTTTGCGGAATGCAAGCGAAATAATTACGTGTAAACTAAACTACTAAAAAAAATGGCTATTTTCTCCCATCGAAAAGATGGCTTTGATCGCGGCGCAGCATCGCGCGGTTTTAATTCTTGTCAAAGTTTTCGCAACGCAATTGATGACTAGGTATGGTATAGGAGAGAATTGCTCACCGTAGAAGGGTTGAAAACAGCGTTTAATGGATAGCGGCTTGCCGAACTATTTGCACAAGGTGCAACGTGAGGAACAATGTGAGCCTCTTCTTTACAAGCTGACCTCCCTTGATGCGGGTGCTAATTTACCGCTGTGAACATTCCGAGGTTTGCTCAATGTGGTGGTATAATGTTTCACAAAGAACCGACAGTGTATATTGTTTCGGTAAGAAGCTATCGTTTGTGATATGTAAATGGATGTAATATGCAAACGAAATTTCCGATTCGTAAGGAAACAGGATGGAAGAATGTAAGAAAGGTAGAAGCGGAGGTGGAAATTATTTTAACTGAAAAAAGGATTACGTACAGATGAGAGGAAATCTTGTGGCAAAAGTTTTGCCGCTGTCATAAGCTGACGATGTTTTTGATGTCGAAGAAACAACGGCGCTAAGTACCGATTCATAAAAATCAGGAGACAGGAAATTAAGAAACCGCGTGAAGAGGAGCACGCGCCAATGAAGCGTAAGCGGAAGATATGAAGAAGCGAGGCGAGCAATAAGACATCGCGACAGAAAAATAGAAGAGCGAAGCAAACGGAAATGGCGGTGGAGTTCATCAGAGTTATTTTGCAACGTTTATTCGCATCAGAATACGAGACGGTGCAAAGAACGCGTTATGTTCGAAATGGTGGGCGATGATGCTCCGAGATTATTCATTCGAGTGAATCGCGCCGAGTGCTAGGTCGCTAATAATGCAAGGAAATCGCGACGTGTCTACATCAGTCTAATGGCCCGACGAGGCGACAACGGGGCCTTTAACTAAAGACAAGCGATACATCTCGGGCGTGCTGAGGTGTACAAGAGATTTAGCGCGTAATGGAGACTTCTTCCCGAGAACGCCGAAACTCCCGGCAAAACTTTTCCTAAGCAATCATCCGCCTGCAATTATTCGCGTAATGCCATTACGACGAGCTCTCTACACGGATTTTCAGTTCTCGATGACATTTTAATGACACGTTTGAGAAATATGCTGAATGACATTGAGAAAGATGTATGATCTCCAGCTAAGTAATAGCCTGATAAATTTTTTGCCCCTTAATAAGGAAGTAAACGAGTGAGTTGTTGCGTGCTGCTGCTGGTATATTGTATGCACTGACAGAGTGACGGATGTCTCGCAAGCTCTTTTTGCTTTGCAATTGTTGTCGCGTGTTGCGGGAATTACGACACGAACGAATCGTGACTTGGTGCTTTTCCTATGGGCTATTATGTTTTATTGCGTTACGTGATCTTATTAAATTTTATAAATTATGTTTTTCGTTAAGCATCGAGGCCTATTTTATGGAATTACACGCGAAAAAGGGTAACAATAGATTTTGCTCGATGGAATAAGTACGATGCCATACTCGGTGAGGGAGTTTCTAGTTCGGCGGTAAGGCGGAATAATGAATTATCTATCGAGACGTACGGGGTCATGAAATATTCACTTGGACATGATTTGTCGTATGATCTTCATGCGAGAAATCATGCGTCGAAAACTCTACTTCCTCGGTAATAACTTTCTCAGCACGGCGGGGGATATTCTCAAGTTTAGTTGGATGCGGCACGACATCTCATCTCGCTCGTATTATGACCGGCCGGCGCAATTTTGTGCAAGGAGGTCCTTCCGATGGGACGGCGGAGAGACGAGAGCGGATTACTTAATCATGCCTGATGCTGTTTACCTCGGCGTTCAAAAAGAAACGAAGGAAGCGGCCTGGCGTAACGTTCTTGCGATCCCCGACCTTTATTGCGATGCGCCGCGGCGGACAGCCGGGAACGACGCCGCCCTCCCGAGAACTGTCAGACTGAAAAATCGACCGTAGCCTTTTTCCTAGACATTTCTGGAGCGTCGCAATTGCGGCGCCTGTCAAATTGGCATGCCGGGATAACAGCTACAGCAGATGCCGCGACTTCGAGCAGTCCTCCCCTTAATTCGAGCTTCCTGCCGGCGACTGCCGTGTCGTCGCGTGACACGATTTCTCCGCTGCGTTATTAGTACACCCGTTGTGCAACGTGGTACGTTAAGCGTTAAGTTAATTCGAATTCTGTGGACGTATAATATTCTGCAGCCAGTAGAATATTATAAGGGCGCTTATTATTCAGCCGTGGTTGCGCGACAGCCGAAATAGCAACTTTTCGAGAAAAAAAAATGATATTGCAATTTAAGACTGTGTCTCGTTGGTATTGTTATTTCCTCATGATTTGTGGATGAAAACGGCATTAGAAGATAATCAATATGGAGAAGTGACCGTGCTATTTACACGTCAAAGTTGATTGAAAAATGTACGCTGCTCGCGTTTACACGTCGGCAGTATTTCAATCAGTCACAGGCATTCCTTTGTCGGAGAAATATTGCTTTCTATGAGCGTAAATGTTGGTAGAGCATCAACGAATATAAATGGTCGTCGCACCTGCTCATTAACTTTCGCGAATTGTATGCGTGTAATGTGATCGATTGTTCACATTTATCCTATATAGTATTACATTCGTTTGTGAAACATTTTATAATGACGTGTATTATGACTGTGTTTTTCAGCATTGTAATTATCATATATACATTTTTATGATTAATTTCCGCGTAATATATCAAAATATCATCTCTCCTTAATCTCTACCTTTTTCAATTCATTTGCTAGAACAAATCGAGCAGGACTTGTCGCTTGTTGCTTCACTCTTGTATAAAATTGCATTCTTATCACAAAAGAAATATCGGCATTTAGATTAATCAAGTAAAATGTGATAGGTCTATTTAAAGATAGAAATGCTATCAAGAGCATTGACCCTTTTCATGGCAGTTTAATTTGAAAAGTAATTTTAAATTGAAACGTCGAATGCAGTTGTAAAATATAAATGCTGGAATCAGGTACGAGATTACTTCCGTAGTTAAGACTTTATGAAGAGGTCGTCGGAATGAGAAAGTTTTAGTGCTTACATTTTGGCATTGCGCAAACAGGAATAAGCAGACAAGGAGATTGGCATACAGAAATGCACTGAATTGCTTCCTGATGACGGAAGTCGCAAAGAAATGGAAGGAAAAAGCGTAGCGATAAAGACGAGATGATAACAAGGCGTATATTAAAGGAAGCTCCGCGCTTTTTAGTTTTATACATTGCGGTATTGCTTCACTTATGCTGATTGCCAATCCTTCCGTGTGAATAAGAATGCTCGTTAAAGAGAATTATTTGTATCTTAACTTATGTATTTGTATGTTATTATTTGCCATAACAATTTTTAAAAAAATTAATGTAGAAATGCATGAAGCAAAAAGAACACAACCATTTTCTCATTTGCTGCAAATTACCTCCGTTTTTTGTTTTATGTTTCAATTTATAATTAGCAAATTTGAGCTGAATGAGTCTAAATGCAATCTAACTTCACAACTGTGCACTATCTTTTATTTGTTGTATAAAATTTTTGTATTACCTGAAATGAATTTTTTGTAACAAGTACTGCTCTTTTAAAGCCACGTCCTGCGGGAGTAATTCGCGGAACGTCGCAATCATATATTCGGTGCATTTGTTCTCATTCCAAAGTTTCGCACATTAAATCGCAGGGCCACATAAAAGTTCGACCAATGCTATGAGATAATAGCGGTATCATGTTTCATTTGAGGACGAGTGTATGATCCGGTTGATGTTGAACTCCGTTTCGACTAAATACGGAATATTCATATCGAAAAATAGGAACATTCGTAATTTTATTGTAGGTCGCTTGGCACAATCGATTACTTTCGTGCATTTATTATTTCGTATTTCTATTCATTTCCCCTGATGTAATCGTTTTTGGCAATTTCTTTCGTTCGAACTGGAAGTGTGGAGATCGCAGGAGACTTTCCGTCTCAAGGGACTTAAGGACGTTAAAGATCGATAGATTATTGAGAAAGTATATATTTGTAACGTGTGAGATAGTTCGATAAATTTGTGAAAGCAGTTGCGCATATAATTTGTTGCACACAGGTGATGTGTTAGACACTTTTAATAATATCTTAGACAATACAATTTGTTATATAATTACACGCGATTTATTAAATCTCTCGACTATATAATAGCTCATAATAATTCGAGCTTATAATTCATTTGAGAGGAATAATTGTCTATAATATCGAATTGGTACGTATATTATGTAAATTACATGGCTTCTTATTAAAGTTGCATAACTGCTAACAGCATCGGGGAAATCTCGTTTTTCTTCTTTGCCTCAAAAGTTGATTATGCGAGAATGATGCGAGATGAGCGGGATGGTGAAGGAAGATAGAAAAAGACGAGACGTGGGTTAGCTCGGGTACGTTTCCACGTTGTCGCAGGATATGTTATAAGTCGGCGTTATGTAGTTGGCGAATGCCGAAAGAAAGATAGAAGAGGAAGGCAAGCAGGTGGATAGGTAGATAGGTAGGTAGACTCGGTTGGAAGGCAGGAAGGTAGGAAGGAAGGAAGGAAGGATATGCGCGCAACCCAGGACGACATATCTGAGCTTGCAGCCTGCAACTTTTCCCATCAGCGCACAGCAAGCCCCGAGCTTGTTATGCGAAGCTTGAAGCATGTAACGCCAGATGCCACATATTGGCTCGCACCTGACCCACGCCATCCCGTCTGAATCGCCCACCCTCCGCAACATATGAGACCGGACTTGATCCCTTTTCCGTCCGTCTCTCTGGTCTTTTCGATTCCACGTTACGCCCGATGAAAGGCTTGACTCCGCCGAGCTGTTTGTCCACGCGTACCGCGATTATTTCCTCTCCGGAAGCCGTATTTCTTGTATCGGGCTGTCATTGCCCGGAACTACTACTTCAACAACAGGGGAACCTGGAGATCAACCGTAACAAAGGACAGTTCTCTCTGTAAACTCGAGCTCTTAATACGTCGAAGAAGACAGAATTGAATTCTATGTAACAAGATAAAATATAAATTTCTTTTGTAAAATAACATTTCTATTTAATTTTGCCGTGAGCTGTTTAAAATCTCGTCGAGGATTGTAATATCTGAGACTTTTCTTCGCGTGCCAAACCTCACCGTTGTGTATTGTGCAGGGAACGCACGCACCTCGAAAATAAGGTCAACAAAATTTGCCTTAAACTCAGATTGCCTCTATATTGGTTTATCCATTCTTTCATTTTATAGATAGCGCGAAATATACTATCGCGCCACATGTGATCGTAATAAATCGATCATTCCAGCCCATACATCGATGATAGAGAACGTTATAAAATTTTACGCTAGTTCTTATGACGCTCGTATTTCTTCTGCCGACAATCGACCGGTTCCCATTTTTCATTAATTATTCCCATGAGTTTTCACGCTGGTCGCTGGTGCGCAATTACTTTTACATATGCTGTAGTGACTCCAATGATATAATCGCGCATAGCCGGTTTAATACGGCAGTGCATTCTTCGTGAGTTTAAATTTAACGCATTTCCCTCTCCGCCTGTAGCACATTTGCTATTTCCATCGCGGCGCTTCGTCTTTTTTGCAAGAGTTAATTACCCGGCATTCGCGAATGCAATTACGCAACGACTCTCACACGGCTTACTATTTAGCAACAAAAAAATCTTTCATCGAGCAATATGAGTCGCGGTCTTTCCGACGAAAAAATATATCACGGTTACTGTTCTTTCCAATCATCTCTTCATACATAAGAAACTTCTATATTGCGTAGCGCATGAATTATATAGATTGACCTATACATTAACTTATACGTCGATTTACATTTATATAGAATATTATACATTTATTATATCAAACTATATTTTAAAGAGTGCGAGAATCTCTTTTTTACTTCTTTCTTTCTTTTTTTTCCGAGAATAAATTCGAAAATCGTGACTCGTGACCCGAATCTTTAAGGCGTTATGTCAGAAAGTTTGGTTTCTTCAGTGGTACGTTCGCCGCAGCCTTCGCAGACTTTTTTACGTGCCTTGATCGGAAAAAGAAGTCACGGGAACGATAAGGTATTGCGCCTCCTTGCGCCGCACGGCAAATCCGGGATAATCCGCTGAATTCTTGCGGAGACAACGGGAGACAGAGTTTCGTTTCTAGGTGATCATGTGGCCGCGTATTCGCGCGATATTCCTTGCACCTACAGACTTACCTCGCACCCTCGTGCACGTATTTAGGTTTACGCCGCGTAAAACCTGCTCGACAAACCCGCTAAACTCGGAGGTAAAGCGGAGGGGATTTTTACAGGCTGCCTCCTTCTTACCTCGCGCGAGAAGACGAAGATCGCGGATGCGTCTAAATTTACGAACCGTAAACTTACAGCTTGGTTGATTGTGAAATCTTGGAAATAATGAAAAAAGCTCTCGTTAATTTTCGTTTTATGCGCCCGTCGGTTTTATGACTCAAGAATTAACAATTAGAATTTCTACATGGGCGAGGATCGATATGCAAAATTATTGTCGTTATGACAATTAAAATCGTCAAGTCTATTTTTTTGGAAACTCTTTAGACAATTTCATTTACATTTTTATACAGGTCAATGAAATAAATGAATAATATTTAATGAAATTTTTTAAAAGTTCTCTTTATTTAGTTTTAGATTAAACGATTAAAATTTATATTTATAAATTAAATAAAAATAAATAAGCAGATTTGTTTTGTTAAGTTTTGTTCAAATAAAATTTGGTGAAGCTGTTAAGCTTTGACTCGTCCCCATGCATGGTCATTTCGGTGGAAACTGTTCATACCAAACAGCACTTTACATTCAGCTAACCTGATGAAAAATTCCAGTAAAAGTTTGCAATGTCTGTCCAGTCGATTCGCAGGCAAAATCCCGACGGAGGTCGGCAGGAAGGGTATAACAAAAGAACTTCGCAACTCCCTTTAAGTCAGGAAACGAGGGGCTGCGACGAGGTTCCTTGCTTGAGATCTACAGACCGCGCGCTTATATTTCTGACCATTAAGAAGTCCACTAAGCGACGTATTTTTACGAAGAAAAGTGCAGAAAAGATGTGTTCGTTAAATGATTTCTCTCCCTTACGCAAAAGTCATGGAGAAAAATCAGCTCATGAAACTCAAACTCATGAAACATTTAATTTCACAATAATAAAATTGAGCAATTGAGAGTGACAGCGCGGTAATTAGTGCGCAATGATTATAATAATTGAGTAAATAGTATATTTACTTCATTCATACATAAATATGCTATAACAATGCGAACGATTTTAATTATAAACTAAAAAATTTTTATTATTTTCTTTAGTTTTCACTTAGTCCACAAACTAGTGGAGTGTACACTTTCTAATTGTTGCAAATTAGAAGGTCTCACTCCGATGCACATCAAGAGCTAATTTATGAATATCGTATATGTACCTTAACTCATGTCGCTGAAGATGGCTCGAAACGAGACCGAAACTTTCGCATTGTTATAGCATATTCATGTATGAATGAAGTAAATATACTTTTTACTCAATTATTATAATCATTGCGCATTAATTACCGCGCTGTCACTCTCAATTGCCCAGTTTTATTATTGTTAAATTTTGAGAGTTCTTTACAATTAATTTTTATTCATTTAATTTCAATTGATTAATTTTTTTAATGTAATAACGCGAAAAGATTTTGGAATACGATTGATAGGTAAAGCTTTTTCTTGATAAGTTTGTGACACATTAATCAATCAATTGTAAAAATAGACTCGGAAAAATATAACTCGGCACGGAAATTTTTGCGCGCAGCCCGAGACTGCCCGCGGAAATATTAGCGATGCTGTCTAACGTATTACAACAGATTAATCTCGGAGCTGCGTTGGAAATTCATAAATATATGTAACAGTGTATTCCGAATGAAACAAGTGCAAAGATGAAAATCTTTTGAGCTCGAACTTTGGTAAAATCGCTCGGAACTGTTGGTTCTAAGAGTGAGCTCTTTTCTACGATAAAAGGCATCGAAGAAAGGAGTACTTATTACCTGAAATAAAGAACAGAAGAAGAATAGTAGGAAATACTCTGTCCGTATAATGAATTCAGTTTGAGGGTGCTTTCCGCGTGCAAAGATCAAGCGACGCTGCTCCTTTCATCCCTATATTCCGATTGAATAAATATAATGTATAATTTCAAGGCAATAAAAATTTCTTGTCGAATACAAGAAGCCTTCTATGGGACTCTCTTGCGGATGAGATAATCGACGAGAAACAAAAATGATCCGTTGAATAATTATCAAATCAGCATCATGACAGCGTCTACTTTTGCACAATGACTCACAAAAGTGTATTTTCCAAGCTGGTTTTTTTTTTACCTCGTTGCGCATTCTAGTGAGTAAATTTCGCGCCGCAAACCTTTTACGATCTTCGTAAAGCCGCGCCGTTACTACTGGTTCTGACGTTAAAAGATGCACGGAGCAGTACGAACGCGTGTACGAGCGTATCGCACGCGTATCGCTTCACTCACGCAACGCGCTGTAAAAAAAAAGAGAAGGGAAGCGAAGAGAATAATCAGCAAGAGAAACAAAATATACTGGGAGCTCTTAAATTTCTCTACCTACTCGACTGCCGCTGTGAAATTCACTGCAGATCCGTAAGCGGAAAAAAATTTCTAGGTCGAACGCGAAGAAGGTGGAGTTCGCGAGTTGCGTATAGAAGAATTTGAGAATAAATTTTACGCTCTATGCTCGAATTAAATTCCAGGGTATCGTGAAAAAAAAAAATTTGTGTCCGGCGAAGGGAAAGAGAGGAAGACAGTATAAACCAAAATGGCTCTCCACCGAAATGCGATAAGCTGATGGCTTGTTCTGTGAGTGTGTGCATTAAAAATACGATACAAAATGTTACATTGACCTGAAAGTGAATTATGTTATGCTTGAATACGGTATTTTGCTCGTAGATGTGTCTGTCGCAAAAAGATATACAAGTCAAATTCACTGATTTAATGAGAAAATCGCATATTGCTTCTTGAAATTCAAACGAGATACGACAGCAACGGTAAAACGTACGAGTAGTTTAATAATTTTTTTCATCTAGTCTTGTAAGATTTAAAACGTGTTAAATGACAGTTGGAGGAAAAGCGATTCTGCCGGAGGTTCGTTTATTAAGCGCCAGTGATATTGAATATCCGAGGCACATATCTTCAAAGAGATTTCCTGTTCACGGATATTTCCTATCCCCAGATATTCCGTGCAACACGGGCGAGCTAAGAACAATGCACGAAATTAAATTCTTTCGAGTATAGAGGAGCTATGCGGCGGGTTAGGTACAGAGGAATACCATCCGATTCTATTTTTTCGCATAACAAGTAAAGTGTGAACGCAGTGCGCGTAAAAATTCGAAAAATTCACGGGAGCATGCCGTCAATTTTTCTACGCGGTACATATTTAATCTCCCACATCACTGATTTAACCCTTTCTGCCGCGGGCGGAACGATTCATCGACGTTTTCGTTCGACGCGAACCGAACAGCCACGTGTCAACAGATATCGGGGACAAATTCGAAAACACATTTCCGGTTAAATGAAATATAATAAAACAAGTGTTTACGATCCTATACGACCGCATACAATAGCCGTGCGATACGCAAGCGGCGTGACGGATGTCTGTCCCCGCGTGCGAGGGTGGTCGTGCAACGGCAAATGGCATGTGATCTGTCCCCGGATGCCAATCGTTGGAAAATTTCGGTCGTGGTAGAATGGTTGGATCAATGTTTCGCGAGTTGCTGCATTGGCCTTCTGATGGGCAAAGCGACCGCTTGCGCATGCAGTACACGAATCGCTCTGGACATTCCACTCGCTAACTGTCGGGCGTACATTCTTTTCTCTCGGTGTTCTCGATGTTTCCGTAAAATATATTTCTTTCTTTCTCTTTCTCTCTCTCTTTTTCTTTTCTTTCTCTCTTTCTCTCTCTCTCTTTCAACAATATATATATTTTTTTCTAATTTAAAAAATCGGGATCGCCAATATATAATTAAAAGCCGTTGATCTTTAAAGGTCTAGCATATTATAGAGTACATATTATCAGAGTTGTAATAAACTTCGAACATGCTTACGTGCGTTGATAGCTAACTGAAAAAGCTCGGAATGCGGCATATCAACGGTAACGACAACGATATGGCAACAAGTGCTTTTAACGTTTCCTAACAGTAATGCTCGTTGCATTCTTGGGAAAGCGCTCGACATATCCTATTCTCAAAGGACCTCGTCGCAACAGTTTTGCGGGATGATGAAGCACGATGTGGCCGGCGGTGAAGCAAGAAGGAACAAGTTCTTGCGATGTCCGGATCATTCGAATGAATTCTTAAAGCAACCTAACGGTTCCTTTGTTTGTACCGCATTCTTCTCTTCTGTCTTTTCCGGCATCATCGACATGTCTGTTTTCTTTATGTACGTTGCGCTCGATTTTTTAAAAAATTCAACTTCTTCCCGTACCATATAGGCTGTGGTATATTTCTTACTTATACATCCTATTTTCTTTACGAGATCTTTCTACGAAATGGATATGCGTAAGTCATACGTTGTATGTCTAAAGCAACCATCACGCATCGTTAAACATTCAAAAATTCAAAGTGACAGCTCGTTTTTTTCACTCGTTTCTCTTATATCGCGGCGCAGCAGTTTTCTTCGCCTTTAGCACCTTTCGAGGATCCAATTTTTCTCCAGCATAACACATCCTGAACTGGAAATAAGAAATTCTTCAAACTTTCACGCAGCCTCGCAACAAGTGAATTTCATTTAATTTCGCGCGATATGTTATGCAAACGCAATATTTCAGATGTGATTCGAACAAGATAATGCCATGTGAAATTAATAGGAACGGAATTACCGCGTGGGCGTATGCAACGTACGCCACCGTTCTCTATTCTCTTACTTTTTGCTCGGGATCGGCGGTAAGAAAGCTTGGGAGGAGTACCCGGTCTGTCAAGGCCAGCTGCTGGAGGGCGAACTACTTGATTTACGCCTTTCTTCCATCTTCGCTCGCTGAACATCCTCTTTGCCTTTCTCCGCCTTTCTCTTATTCTTCCCTTGAATGCCCTATTTCATCAGCTTAATTCGCTAGAGACGTGAATGGTCCTAAGTGTTATAAGCCAACTTTTATTTTACTTTTTGCTTGTAAACAGGTTTAAATATGATAGCACCACCGTGAGAATACAGACCACCGTGGCAATTTTCTCATTCACTATGAAGTTTGTCGATCTTCCTACAGTTCCTACGCGTCAAAGTAATAATAAAGCCTATCTCGAAGTACGAAGGTTTCGACTGATTCGTTACCCGCATAACTTTTGCCTCTTGAATATTTCTCCGCAGAGTCTTAACGAGTTTCTGATTCTTAGAAAGTTTCTTAGGAATGATTATATTCGAGGCTTGTAGTTGCAAAACTCGTTAAATCCACTGTAAGCTATTTTGAGCAGGGACAAGAAAAACTAATTGCTTGTCTATGAATTAACTCCGTAGACCCGGATATTTATATATTAAATCAACATGCTTATTTAAATAGTAACCTAATAAAACTTATATTATAAATTACATTTACATTTATATACGCAGCGCGCTTGTGCTATTTACATGATTTGATCTCTCTGTAATTATCTCTATTTATTCTAAATGCGTATGAATATTCTTAAAGTAATAAATAGATCTGAGGTGTAAATTATATTTCATAGGGTATATACCTTTACGGGGTGCGTTTTTATGTGCGCTTCAGATAAGCTTTTTCAGGGAGAGATTTGCGTCGTATAATTTTTTAGGGGTTACATGGGGAGGGTGGTTATTTTGTTTGTCTGCACTGTGGTTGTGAACTGCGGAGCGAATCTGTTTACTACCCAGTGTTGCGGTGTGGTATAAAAAAAAGTCTTTCGTCCGCACGGAGAGAGGGATGATAAATTTCTGATATAAACTGCCCCCGGTTTCATATTCCTTACTTCAAAAACTCTTCAAGAGCGTTCTTACTGCCACCTGCTATCGCCGTAAATTATCGTCGTCTGTCATCAGCTGCAACATTACTTTTCAACGCTGTGAAATTATGTACGGATATATTTAATATATACGAAGTAAAAATTTGTTAATTAGTTAAATAAAGTGTAAGGATAGAAAAAGATGGAGTTCAGCTGTCCTTCTTTCCTTTCATCTTGCCATATATTTCGTTTCGAACAGTATCGCATATCCTTTTGCAACTTTCATTGCTCGCTATACTTTCTTCCTCGAGGAACTGTTTGGAAAAAGAAGCATTTGTTCTTTATTTCGTTATATTTCTTTGAAAAACCATTTTTTAAAAATTCTAAAAGAAGCATCTGTTCTTTATTTCGACGCGGAGACACGCGCAATAACAATAGCGATTGTCAAGGTTCATACGGAGCATTCTGCTTTCTGTTCCAGCGTCAAGACAGACATGGGTGCAGCCGGTGCGGTGTCTAGGCTCTACATTGCAAATGCGAATAAAAAGGACAGCGGCAACTATAGCTGCGCCCTGGCGAATGTAGCAGCCGCCACTATGGTGTCCGTCCACGTGCTAAACGGTATGCTCCCGCTATGAATATTTTCGTATTTCGATGCGTTTCCATACATCGATGATACACGACGCGAGAGAGATATCGATGTAGCAATATCGATGTATGTATTAAAAATATCATGTATCAACTTTATTTTCGAGAGAACACTTTCCAGATACCAACGGTAAACGACTGTTAGCTTGAGTCTTACGCGAAATCTGACGGAAGAAATTAACATTAACTGGGAAAGTTCGACGTGTTTCTCTGGTGCGAGAGAAAACTATTAACGCGCAGTTCGAACGCCCCGGGCGATAATTCGTCACTGCATTCTCTTATAATTGTGTATCAAAGAGAATTCGCCCGTCCAAGCAATCAGCCGCGCACGAAATCGCAGTTAAAGGATCAGTCCCTGCTCGCCACCGATAACGGCGTTTGGCAGACTCGAAGGAAGGTGGCGGAGAGTGCCAGTCATCTTCGTGGGGGTTCGCGCGACGCCTATCGATATAATTTTCCACCCCTTTGCACGGTCGATAATTGATTTTCCACGGCTTTTCAACGGCGCCAATGCCTATTACCGGTCCCTCTTTTCTTTCCTACACCGCTTTCTCCCTCGTTTCTCGGCTTGCCGCCCTCGTCCTCACGCTCCAAGAGGTCGGTCGCTCGGTCGCTTTCTTCTCCGCACATCTTCTTGCGCCAATCGATCGTGTAGGAATACAAAGCTGTGATTTCATCAGGGTAAATAACCGGCGCCGGACGCGACCGAGACGGAGGCGCTGTCGTTGACGGGTCGCTCGATCGCTCTTCGTGATCTTCACTTAGGTCTCCATTTCCGTTTTGTCAACCAGTTTCTTGCGCGAAATGACATTCTCGACTGTATTAATAGAAAATAGATCGACTCTCGCGATGCAGAGGGGGAAGATTGAGGCCGAAACGAAGAACTCTTCTTATACTGAAGAGTCATTAAGATGATATTAAAATGCTGCTTTTATTCTTATGCCGTCACCCGTACTTATTCATATCCTTTTTGTTCCTCGTGGGTAACTTGTACTGTTTCGTGTGTCCTGACTCCCGCCTAATACTGGCGCATGGCGTATTCATAGAAAAGTTCGTTGAGTATATTCAGGTTGACCCATTTCTTTCTTCAGCAAGCCGAGTCGCTGTCGCGACTCTTCTTCCTTTTGTAATCTTCTTCATTCCCACGGCATAGTCAAATTAGCGTTTAAAATGTACATTATTCCCGTAGTGTTAATTTTTATGTTCCTAATTTTATTACGGAAGCGATGTAAGGAAAGCAAAGTTTTATTGCGGGAAAACAGGCATGCAGGGTGGTAGAATTAATTTATTGCGTTGATAAATAGTTCATTCATATTCAAAGTTACGAATGGCTACGTACAATTTGATGGGAAATAGACAAATACGATCATTCGTCGGTGGAATTAGCATGGATAAATATTGATGCGATTTCGTCCGAGTTAATCGAATTCGTTTAAATAGCTGAATGTATTGTCCAAATTTACCGATGCAATCCGTAATCCAGGAAAATTGCTCGGATATGTTTAACCCGATCTGTTTTTCTGTTCGGTGTGCAATTTTCAGCGTATTGCTCCTATTTTTGATCTATCACCGGATGACGTTCTCGCTAGTTCTCTCCCTGGTGCTCTTCTCTTTTATCTTGCGATGACGTAAACCACGAAACTTTCGTATCACGACGAAATAGCACGTAAGTCGAGTCGATGACGCGTGCTCTTGTGGGAAATGCCGCTAAACACAGGCTTTATAGTGGCGGATGGGCGATGCCACTGGAAGACGGTCGATATTCGTGGGTTGGGGAAACGTCTTTCGAACTTATGGCGAAGAAGCTCAACGAGTTTTCACGACGGCTTTTCGCGCTCGGGCCAGAGCGGCTCAGAGACGCCGCGTCTATGTAGGTGATGTGCATTATTTACGGCGGATTACCTTAAGTCGGCCCAATACGGGAGTTCGATCTTCTCCCGGTAAAGTTTGAGGGGAGAGCACTCAAGGAAATGCTTGCTTACGACATATAATCTGCATTTAGCTCTCCTTTTTGGGAAAACTACGTTGATAATCTTCGATTGCTCGACTGATGGCGATTCCGTTTTGCTGCCGAGAGCCACATTAAAAAGTTAGGATCGCGAGACCCACGGTTTGCACGTCGGGTGCTTCATTTAAATTCGTATGCACACTGAAAGAAAGGCTTGGTTATAAAAATCTAGACTTGGTTAATGTTACCAAGCACCTTGGTGAAATAGTTTCAACTAAACGTATAATAAGTATTACTTAATTTAGTTGGCTCAACTAAACAAAATTTGCTCTTTTATAATTATTACAAATGTTTATAATCATTATACAAAATGTTTTGTTATTATTATTATAATCGGTAATAATGATCAAATACTTGAAAAGAAAGTATACTAAATGCATCTCACAAGTTTACCAAGAGTTTTTTTTTCAGTGCACGCGCGCTTTGGCACTTATTCTTTAGCCAAACGTGTTCGATCAATACCGGCTACGACGAAATTCTTAACTATGTTTCGCTTACGAAAACATACTACCGGCAAAACAAGCGTCTTATTATCTCGCCTGCACAAGGTATGAGCCAGGTAGAGTTAGAGTTAAGCCACCGTTACTATCGCGATGAGTATGCGGAATGCGCAAGTCGGAGAGTTATTACCACGGGTGTTGTATGCCAGTAACTACAAGAGCGATCATAATACTGGAAGTAATGCGAATTTGCTTGACAAGTAGTCGGACGCTCGAGGCTCGCATTCGAAAGTAGTTTGCCTTAGCGAGAGTCGATCCACGTCCTGAAATTTCGTGTAGCTCTATGCATCGCGAAATGTTTCGTACTTCCGCGGCTCGTCCATCCGTTTATGCATGCCATTGGCGCTAATGATGTCCGTTGGAGTGAGCAATTTGCGAAACGGGGATTGTGGTCATCTTTGATCATCGTGACGTGTGCTGCATTCTAATGCCTCGATCAATCGAAGATCGATTCTTCGCGCCGTGCTTTGCATGAAACGGTTACCGGATTCCAAATCTTCCCTCTTTACCGGTAATAGCTTCGGAAGCTTACAGCCATCTTTGGCAGCAGTGCCAGCAAATTATATTACATATATATATCTCTACGTGCCAGATAAAAATAGATATTTAAAATATTACTGCCGCCTTATTTTATTCGCGCGCGAAACAGACAGAATAATATTGCAGTTTAAATGTCGTAATATTAATATTTAAATAAATTTTAAAGTTCTTTAGTTTAGTATGCAAATTTAAATCGCACTTGTTGGCGTTGAGAGAATGCGCTGGGTCTAACAGTTATATACCAAACAATGGAAGCCGCTGTCTCTGACGTAGAATTTACGAAAATAAAAAAGAGAGAGAGAGGATGGAATGATTTTGGTTCTTTTCCAACGAAATGCTTGTTATACATCTATCTCGTTGTTTCTTTCCAATTAATATACTCCTTTATAGCAGAACACCTCTTTTCAATTAATTATTCTCGAGATATGCTCGTGATTATTAATTAAGTGCAAGCCAGACTGGAAATGAAGCACCATTACTCGGTACTAGCTCATCGCGTTCGCTCGAAGCGCGAAGCGAAGGCCTCGAAGAGCTTTTTCGCATGACACCTCTCTCTCCTTCTATATCTACTCGCACCCTTACTTTGTGATCTTTTCACTTTCGTTTTTTTCTCGTAGAAAATTAACCTCGACAAGATCGTATTCCGAATAAGATATCTCTATCCTGTAACATTAGCACGCTTCGATTCGCAGAATAAAAAGTTAAATTAGAAGAAAAATTCAAGTAAAGACGGGGGAGTAAGTCGGGTGACATTTAGAAAAATAGAAATAAATGAGAAACGGTAGAATACGGCCAGCGGATTGACCGGATGAAAGTGATCGATGAAAAAGCGTGGAGAGGTGCATGAGTGGCGGACGGTTCGCTCTCGAAAATGAGGAGTTCTTGGCCTAGTTAATGCCTACGAGGAGACAAGTGACTCAGAGTTGGAGCCGTAGTTGGTCCTGGCGTATGTATGTGAGTGTGTGTGTGTGTGTGTGTGTTTGTGTGTTCATGTGTAGGAGCGGGGGTAGAGAGGTTATTTCGCGGGGTGTCACGCCCTACCCATTAATAATCGTAGCCGCAGGCTCCAGGAGGACTACACGTCGACCCGCCTCTATCCCTCCTATGACACGGAAGTCTGCCTTCGCCTCTTCGGCATCACTGCGCTCGGTCGAGTCTGACCCCCCCCTGTCTCTCACTCTCTCTCTCTCTTTCTCTCTCTCTCCTCATCTCCGCGTCCTTACGTCGTCGACGTAAGGCCGGGCGTGAGGAGTTTGCAAAGCTCTCGTCGCAAGATGTAGTTAACAGGCCCGCTTGCGCGCGCGCGAGCGCGCGGCCATGTATAATACACAGAAGGAATCTCCGGAGGGCGCTTGACAGCTCATTTCGCATCCGCCTTTTTCCAACGTGGCGATTCTTTAAGTCCCGGCTCGGGCCGCCCACCCGGAGACCGGCGGAAACAGAAGAAAATGATATCTCCGAGTCGCCGAGTGTGTGATTAATCGCGCGGTTACGTGGAATATTATGCACGATTCTCGAGGCGGTAGCACGAATTAAAATGTACGCTTGTTCCCAACTTAAGATATAAGCTGATACAGCGAAACGATATCAATTAATTTCACTATACCTAAGCAAACGGTTGCTGCCACTCGAAATTGAGTTTAGTTCACGGCCCCCTCGAAATCTGATAGATATATGTTCATACCGAAATTACGGGAGATGGAATGAACATCAAACAAAGTCCGAGCTGTACAATCGGCTTTGGTAAATTTATGAAGGCCCGAATATCATATTGAGTACGGTACTTACACGATGGTGCAACGTGATTAGCGAAGTCAATGAAATTATGTCGTATTTGCACGCTACATTATGAGGTATGTGTGCATGCGGCATATGAGTGATCGGCTGATTAATTCATAATTAAGCAGAGGTCGAATGGCGAAATACTCTGCATAATCCATGTCAAATGAATAGATTTCCGCCGATTAGGTAAACTACTAAATACTTTGCATGATTTAAAATTCATCCAGGTGTTAATACTGACACACATCTCGTTATACGCACATATATATTTTTTTCTTAAACTGAAACTGATTAAATGGATTTTTCTTGCGACAGAATATAGCTTCATTTCTTCGCTGCAGTAACAAACACACTTTCAATAAGACGAGATGCGAAACGAGACGAAATGTCTTAGCCCAGTGAGGATTCAGACGATTCAATTAACGAGACGAAAATCCGGGATTAAGAGCCGGTTTACCGGGAAGGCGCGTAAACAGAGTTGTAAATTTTTCTCCTACCAGGAGCGTTTAATTGAATCTTGGGAAGAGGCAGTCGTTCGTATGACCAGCCGCTAAAACTGCTACGTGAATAGCATGTTTTCGACTTCAGAAAAACTTTGGAATCGATTGAACTAAACGTTCAATTGTGCCGAGAAAGCAGAGATGAATTATAGGGTTAATTATGAGGTTAGTTAGAGGGCAGGAAAAAGAAATAGTATACGCGATAGCAATTCGATATCAAATATTCGGATATCAAATTGCATAATGTGATTTAGTTGTCAAACATACGCGTTTTGTGTGCAACTACATGCATTTGGCACTGTAATTACATAATGCAATGTAATATTACATGTTATAGTATCAAATATATTAAAACATATTATCCTAATTGTATTCATAATTAAACATAGTTCTAAATACACATACATCAGATTATGTATCGGAATTTCAGAGAAATTTGCTGCATATACAGCGTGTACGCGTGTAGATGATCGTAAAGTCTAGAACCATAAAATCTAATAGACGTTATCAATTGGACGGAATATGAGGTATAGAATAATTAACCTTTTTGCGGACGGGGAGCATGTACATGCTCTCCGCTTATATTTCAGAAACTATTAGCCCAATTTTGAAACTTGAAATATAGAGAAGTTTTTTGATGGCTCTCTTCAATTTTGAAGTTAAAAATTTGAAATTTACAAAAAAAACTTCTGTATTTCAAGTTTCATAAAAATCGGGCTAATAATTTCTGAAATATAAGCGGAGAGCATGTAAACATGCTCCCCGTCCGCAAAGGGTTAATACATGTTAACTTTTTGTGATTACAAATCGTATTCATTGAATTGGTTAATGTGAAACAAGTGCGGGATAATTCTTTGCCAAACGTCACGTTTGTTTTAACTGATAAAAGCGAATGTTTTTTCCGCGATTGCGACAAGCGGTTTCGATCGGCCATTTACGAAATTCGTACAAACCGCAATTCTTGTCACTTTTGAATGCGACGCTCGGCCGTGAGATTGCGTCACATTTGATATTTTACAACGGATTTTATGGATGACCGAGTTCGCGTTTATATTTTGAATTTTTAGACAATTCAAAAGCCAAATACTGACGTGGGCAATCAATGTGTGTACCAATCTTTCGGCTTTTATCACGGTACCCCGTGACAGAATAAATAAAAGGATTGAACCGTTATTCCATTTGTCCAATGCAGAATATGTTTCGCTTGTTATAACGAAGAATAGATTGCTTACAATGTATATATAGCATACAAGTATCCTTATTTTGACTTTAATTGCTTTTAACAGTTAATCGCCGGACGTATTTTCGGTCGCGAGACAAAATTTATTATCCGAGTCTCCTTACGTTTTCCTTGCATTGTTAACAAATTGAAATATTTACAACTAGACGAATAAATATTGGAGGTCCGTGAAAGCAGAGGCAATGAAATCGTAACGATAGTGGAGACCAATAATTTCAAGATACGAAGTTAAAAACAGAAATGTAATTTAAAGATAAGAAACGAACAAATGAAACGTTATAATAACAATAAGACATTTTATCGACCAGTTCGAAGCAGAAGTTCGAAGTAGAAATATTGCTCCCAGTTATTAGCAGAGATTTCACACGTACAATTCATGTACTTCTTTTAAAACCTTCTCTTTTTCGTCTACTCTTAAAAATCTCTCCTATTACTAAATTTTAAACCGAGAATACAGTTTTTTCTTGTCCAAAAGATAATATTACCGTATCATAGAATATAACGAACGCGTTGTTTTATTTGAAGGATGATAATTTAGTAACTCAAATTTTGCAAACGGTCAGTGGCCAGTCTCCCGTAAACCGCAATTCATATGAAATATAATACTTGTTAGAATACGTGTGTTGGAAAAACAACACCGGACTTTAATTCTGCTCGTGATGCAATATCAGCGAAATATCGGGGACGGGCGACGATTTTTCGTAAACATTTCAAATATTTTGCAAAAAATTCGACCTGCGGTCTCTCCTTGAAATATGGTTGTCCCCAATCGCAAATAAAAATATCGAAAGCAAGGAGGAAGTGCAGCGTGTTAAATTAATGGCGTTTGCTTTTGTTGCAGGGGAGAATCCAGCTGCCATGCAACACGGCGGTACCACGGCCCCGAGGGCGACCTTTATCTTTACCGTTGTGATATCACTATCATCGCTCTTAAGGTGACCGTGATGACCCCGGTGCATTTTGGACCTGCGATCCGAATGGTGCTAACTTTCTCTTTCCCCATGGAGACTCGTGCGCCCGGAATGTCCTTTCGAAACGGACGGAAACTTTGGGCATTAGGCCCTTCGATCCTTTCGCGCATGCACGCCACATGCGATTGTTGCGAATTACATAGAACGGATATACATATGTATTCTCACGCGAGACGCAAGTACGTGTGCGCGCGGTAACGACGGAGATATCATCCGAATCCGTTTCGATCGCGGACTTAACTTTTGGACAAGTAGCTTCACTGGAAGCATCGCGTCTCGCAGTTTCGTCGCACAGCGAGACGGCGTATATCAGTTTCCACAGAGCATCTCCGAGCATCTCGCGAGAAACTTGACTAATCGCTTCCAGCGGCGATCAATGCGGGATTTGCGTAAAGGACGAATAGCGTTCGCGTTCAGAACGCACGCTGTGAATTTCAGGAAGAGGGAATAGAAACTTCACGTCTCTCCCTCGTATTTGAGCTCTTGGTACTAACGTGTTGACGCTGCATTGTTAATGCGTACGTTATTTACGCGTCCGCAATGTTCAAACGCGGATACGTTAATTAAGAGAATTCCGTTCAAGTGATATGTAACGCCCGACTATCTATGACATATGTTCGTGACTGCGCTGAAAAAAATAGCCAAGTGATGATTCGATCGACTGCAATCGAAGATTTCTTATTTTATCGTTTTATCCCCATATCGTAAGGGATTTTAAGGCACGCGAGGTAAATATATTGTTTATTAGATTTAAATGCGAATTCTCAATTCAGGAATGTAACCTTCCCTTATCAATTTTAATATGTCCTTTTTCGGAGGGTGTAACAACGAAAATCTGTTTATCGATCGAAAGAAACGAATCTTGCGAGGGTAAATGCGTTTTATAAAGTTCGAAGATTTGAAATGTATATATATACTTTTGTATATATATACTTTTATATATATATTTGTTGAATTTACATTCTGTCTGTAAACTGTTATGTACTTTTAGAATGAGATTAATTGTAAGATTTTTCGAAATGTCGAACGAGACCGTCCAAAGAATTCGGCACTACCGACCACTATGACTATAAATTTGAATTATCTTTTTTTTTAACTGATCTGTGCAATTATACAATTACCCTCTGTATGTTGTTTGCAACGTAACAAAAATATTTCCATTCATTTAGCACCCAAATTTTTGATAGCTTCGAACTAACTCCACATATATCTACATATCATTATCTACATTTCCGTATCATTTGCGTTACAAAATACAAATTTTTAAATAAATCAAAACTTACACATTCACTTAAAATCAACAGACAATTGGCATGTACGTTGTAATTTTGCAAACAAGATTACGATCGCTGTTAATGAAAAATTGCTGAAACAAACATCGATTTTATTCACACAATATTATAGTTGCTTGATTTTATAAAATATGGAAGCAATATTTTCGAGGCTCGCAATGGTTCAAAGAAGTCGACGCCTTTGTCGAGCATAAAACAACGATTGCGATACATCGCTGTTGTTCAGTGGTAGTTTTCATGTTCGCGTTTCAATACGAAAAATACGCGAAAGGTGGCCGATGAATTCATCGTTCGTTATTTGCTCAAAATACGCGTTAATGAATATCAAGTAAAATCCGTTAGTTATCAAAAGATTACGTAATCATCGCGGATGTAATAAATGTTATTTGTGAAAATGTAACATGGCTATTTTTCTTTTCCAGTTATTGAGTATATCTTTATTATGCGAAAGTTTTATGATTTTTACGTTTGTATATCGTTACATGTTTCATTTTACAATTTTCTTTACAAAATATAGGAAAGGATATACACATATATATAAACATTCTTTTATAACTACTATATACTCAGATATTATATGGATTATTAAATTTTGAAACCAAGTTTTCGTGTTTACGTTTTATTTGATTTTATATTATAATAATTTACATTTCTTGCAAACGCAGATGTAATGAAATAATTTATCAGTCATTTAAAAAATAAAAAGCATGACAAAATTAAATTATTTTTATAGGTATGGAAAAACTATATACAATCTTATGAATAGTAAGTTCTTATTGCTGCGCGAGTGGCTCTTAATCCGCGTCATATCCTGTAAATTACATGTTTCAAAGATACTAAATGGATTTGCATGAAATATCACTGAAACTTAATGAAGCAATTGAGGAAGTAATGTACCAGTAGATGTAAACTAAATTCAGAAAACTCGAGTTAAAGCAAACACGCGAATAGCATTTGCATTTTCGAAATTTTATAGCTCGCACGATACGGCGGTAAGTATACGATTGCATGAGGGACATAATGCAGATTGCTCGGGCGGAACTGCAATGTGCAGGGTCGGGACGTGTGGCACCGTAAAAGCGCGACAAGTCGGACAAGGATCGATCGGGCAACAAATTACCGATCGCGCCGATGGAAAATGAACCGTTAAGCAGCCCTACCTGACAATGACGTACGGTTAGTTTGGCGTAAATCAGTAGTTTCTACTCGCGGCAATGCCCTCGTTCACCGACTGTAATGTGATAATTTAACAGAGGCATTATTGCACGAGCAGGTGCAAAATATTTCAATGAGGCGCGTGCGACAGCGCGCGCGCGCACGATCTGTTACGCAAAAGCCACATCCGCGCGTAACCAGCGTCCATGATAAATTTAATTATTATTTCGAGCGAGAGGTAAAGCCAGACCGAATCCAGGACGAGTATCGGGGGCGCATTGAATCGTAACAACGTCCGAACGTTTCGTGGGTAAACTTTCCATTCAGCCGCGTCTTCCACCCCCGCCGCGGCCTCACCCCGTCGTTCCCGCGGTCCCTCAGTTTATCATCAGCTTCTTTCCGTCGCCGTTTCCGCTGCCTCTTAAATGGAAGTTTCGAGAGTAAAGTCGTCTACTCTGCTCCCCTATTTCTGCGGGGCGCAAGATTCAGACGGTCTTAAATCCGCGAGAGGCCAATTATGCGAATTAATGTCAAGCGCGCAAACTACGACTGACAGTTTTATAACTACGTCGGTAGCACGAGCTAGATTTTACACGTTCGCTGTCGCTCGCCAACGGGCAACACGACCGAATGTCATCAGTTTCGATTGTTTGCTTGTTCAACGTTTGCTCTTGCGCGGAATTCATTTTCGGGGAATATGGGAGGTAGCTTTTAGCTGCAATATACTGCAATATTGTTGATTCTTAGAAAATATTTAGGGCCTAAGACGTAGTTTTTAATAGACCTTTTCTCTAAGAATGGTTTTTATTCAATTTCTTAGTCATCCTTTTTGATTGTTTTAATCAAAATAATAAATATTAAGTATAACTGTATTAAGTCTAAAAACAACTGCCTTGTATTAATTTCTCTCCAAGCGAGCCCCGAAGATATTGCATATTATTGAAATAATAAAGAGATAATGGACAACGGATTATATTTCTATCCATTCGTAAAATTCGCGAAATTTCCGTTAAAAATCACTTTTTAAATAAACCAAATATTAATGCAAAATACGAAAAACATTCATTCCGAAAATATCGCTTACAGTCGATTATTACGTAGGTTTCATGAACAATACAATTCACAATTTTTGATATGAAGGCAAATTTATACGCTTATCTGCACACACTACATTTTAATGGTCTTTGCTTAGAACAGTTTTGCGTTTGGCCTCGCTAATCTTCAGGAGATTATCTCTAATTAAAAGTGGCCCTCCGGAATAAGCACTGTTTCGTTTTAAATATTTTTCTCTTTGTTTTTTTTTTCGCCCAGCTGGCAGTATGCTGCCATCGTCCACTGGGCGACGTAACGATTACCGCTCGCGCAAAAGTCCCTGGAATAATATCATACGTGGGCGTGGTGTATACGTCTGTGCACACGAGCGCGAGATTGCGAGCAAAATAATCTACGTGTGTTCGATAATGTAATTCGAAATTAGAAGTTAAGCCGCGGGCAGCTATATAATTTCTGAACGGTGGGAAGGACGTGCGAAAGTGTGGTGTATGTACGCCGCGTCATGCCGCGTGAATTCGCGAGCGCATGCACGTGTTCTCCAATATATTCTATCATCATTAATCATATTTCATCCCCACGCATCCATACTAATGTATCCACGATAACGGTTAAAGCAAGTCTGTAAGCACATCTGTACGTTATTGGTACTACTATATCATTATTAATGCGATTAAAGCGAACGAACCCATGATGCCCAGTCGTCCATCAGCAAACGCAGAGAGTGAAAGAGAGAGAAAAAGGGAGAAAGAGAGAGAGAGAGAGAGAGAGAGAGAGACTGAGAGAGAGAAAGAGAAATAGAAAACTCATTCAATGTCGGTATTCACTGTTCATTATTTATAAAGACTCAAACGCAGGATACAATAAAATGTATAGTACTTAATCTCGAGTATTTACTCATTCCTCCTTCTCATCACGGCGAAAACATTTTTCATTTTTACATAGAGTAATAAAGGGTATTGTATGCTCTGCGTCTCGACATTTAAATAGCTAATTGGCTCGAGTTCTTTCTGTCGCATGCATTAATTCCGTTATGAAAAATTTGATGAACTTTTATTAATTCAAATTATGTCCGGGGACTCGCGCTAGAGAAGAAAAAAAAACTAACGGGAGAGCATTACTTAGCATCCATTACGAAGAGATATCCCATTAATTTAGCTCTATTGCATTCTTTATAGCCACTTTATTCGTCGAAAAGAGAAACTGCTCGACGCAGACCTTTTTAATGATTATTCCTGGCATGATTACGGAAATCGTTGCCATGCCAAAAGTTACGTGATCGATATTCGTTCTACGTTCATAATATTTTCCTTCTGCATTCCCTCTTTACTCTTAAAATGCGCAACGATTATTCCCTTCGACGTGTTGGCCGAGAAGACTTATTCGAGGGTTTCATGGCGGTCTGGGGAAGCGACACAATGATAAACTCACTGGACGAGTCGAGCTACGATAAAAGCTACCGGAAGAGGCTTCGCTGGAGTGCCGAGTGCCGAGCGAAAAATTGAAAAAAACGAAGCGCGCGAGAGCTGGCAGAAAAAAGAACACCCCCCTCCCATTGCCATACTCCGAGCAGAGAGGGTGCGTTAAGCGTCGTGGTTTTTAAAAGCTCCCTTTTCAGCAATACACTGTCCTGGAAAAATACTAAATCAGAATGTTGGCACTGACGTTTGCTGTATGAATGAAGGAAAAAGAGAGAAAGAGAGAGAGAGAGAGAGAGAGAGAGAGAGAGATACAAAGTGCGGACAGATGTAAAGTATATTCTCACCGTTGTTGACGTAAACGACGTGGCGTAACATCGCGCATGAGTGTGTTTCGAATAGGAAAGTTATTTTGTTGCCCATAATTTCTTTCCGCGCAACGGTCGTGACGTATACCTACCTCGCTTTTCCTCTCGTTTTTACAGAATTCTGTTGTAGGATAAGCAATATCCGGCGTTAAAATATGTTAATAAATCATCATTAAGAAACAATCGACTTTAAATTCATCCAAAACATGGCGAGCTAAAAATCTATTAAAATTCTCTTAAATAATCTCGTTGCAAAAATGACAGCGTAATTAAATGTAAAATAATTGTAATTTAGAAACGCGTAATACCGTTAAACATGCTTCCTCTTTGTCAACGTTTGTCGCGCACGCTACCCTTGATTAAGGGAAATATCACCGTACGTTGTGATGCTGGTATTCCTAAAACAACGCCGGTGAAACAAACCGCTTTATTTCGGGATAGCTCTCGACTGTGCTGTTGCATACTTCCTCGTGCCTCCATTGTCCTACCGTTCGCATGAGCAGCGTTTCTCTTTTTGCGAGGTGGCAGAGCAGAGAAAGACATAAACCCTTTGTCATAATTTCGTACTGTGGCGGCACGTAGTGGATGCGCGACACGTGGAATCTTCTGGCGCATACCGTTGGTGAGCTATGCATCATCTCGACGCAGTCAAGTTGCGGATGCTCTAAAAAAAAAGGACACAGACAGTGCGCTATACGCCCATAAAAATCACGCCGCCCGAACATTTTGGGTTACGATTGTTCCTTCGCTGGATATATCGCCGGAATATTAATGGATTAAAGGCTCGTCTACAATGCGCGAAGTAAGAAGTAAGAGTAGATGTAGAAAACTAACCTTCCGGTGTAAGAGAGCTAAAGTAAAGGCGTAAGCAAAATAATTTATTTTTATTTCTTACTCCAACACTTCAGCCTTTACTCTTACGTTCGGCCAATCAGAGTGCAGTCGATCAATGCTACAAATATTTAAAATAGTAATTTTTACCTCCTATAACTCTATAACTCTTTACTCCTTACTCTTTACGCCATGCTTACTTTATATATTGTAGACGAGCCTTATTCCTGCTTATGTTTTCATGAATTTAAAGAAGACATTTTATTGAAGATATCCTCAAAATATTCGTGAATCTAGTCACGTGACAGCTATATCAAAGAAGCATCTACGAGAGCTTCAGCATGCTGAAGCGGACGACCAACGCAAGAACAGTCTGTGGCTTACGTTATGTCAGTACGCATCGTGTACAGATACATGGTGTATGTACATACAGGGCTTACGTACAAAGCTAAATGCGTATTGGCAGTCACTACGTTGCCTGTCGGCTTTGTGTACGTACCATTACAATGTATGTGGCTTGGCCAGGTCAACACGCCGACAGAGAACGTCCATTACTTCATCAAACCCTGGCCATCGTCGACAGATCCGTCCACCGCCAATTTGCCAACAATCGCGACACTCAGTATAAACAGTTTGGCTCTTTGACTACGACAAGTAGGATAGCCCAAGCAGGGAGTGCATACGCGGTTCAACACCATGCAAGTGATTTAATTTTAGATAACGTAGTCCTCTTTTGTTAATAATTTCATAAAGGATAACGGGAGTACGCTGCGCATTGCGGTTGCGTAACAATGAAAAAGCCGGGGTTTGGATATACGTATATGTACAACGTAAGAATTTAGCGCGGATGTGTGCCATTTATCAAATTATAATCTCAATACCAAATCGTAGAAGCTGTATCGCGGTATATCGATAGGAATATTCATTTATATCTGCAATCGGGCATTGGATATTGTTGCAGATTCGTATCTCTCTTACTGCAGAAATGAGAATATAGAAAGACGATGCGGTTGCCAGTCGTCCGCCGTACCTTTGGCTTAATTATAGCGTTTAATCGAGACGTCCCTCGATTAATTATTTAAACCCCCTTAGGCTAACGTTGAATTAATGGATGTGGCTCCGCAATGCTACCGCGGTATCGATAATTCCGCAATTCTGTGAGACCCCTATTAGATCGTCGGGTCCGTGCCAAGAACACGTGCCGTTTGTAGAATATAGATAACTCGTTTGTACATCTCATGTTTACAATTACGCCATTATTGCTGCTGCCATTGACGGCTTGTTTTCTCGACAAACCCTCTCGAAAATGGATAGCGCAGGATTAAAGTAATTGAATTGGAATTCTGAAGATCGGAAGATTTTCTGAAAACCTTTCCCTTAAATCGTCCATCAACTAGGACAGTATAACATGGCACATTTTTACGACTTTTTTCTGTAATCTTCCTGAATATACCATGATTTAAAAATAGCGATGAACATTTTCATCGTCAACTTCTCTTGCTAATGAGATGGAATCAGGACGAAACCGACCTTTCGAAATAGTCGATATCGTTTGCCGTCTTCCAATTTCGACTCCCGTCAAACTATATAGACGGCAAGGCAATAACGAAAAACGTTCACGATTTTCAGGACAATTTGGAAAAGGTGACGACAGAACCCAAAATATCACGATATTAGAGAACAGTGGCATCCGCGCGTGTTCCAGATACTTCAATTACCTTTTGTGCACAATAAACGTAAATATGTGCACTTTCATCGAATTAATTGCGAAGCAGGACGATATTTTCATCAGCAGTAATTAAGGCTTATATCTGATTCAAAACTTATTTTAGACTTAAAAAAATCATTACTTCGCGTTCGAACATTGCACCGGGGAATATCCGATAATCAAGGGACAATGCACTATCATGATTTCCTCGTGGTGTCGGAGACGCAGCGAGTCGAGGCGAGTCGAACTGAGCGAGCCAATCGTTCTCCTTCCATTTGCAAATTAAACGGTCACGTTCTTGATTTCAATTCTACGGAAGGTGATTCCCCCGAGTTTCCAATGTAACTTGTCTTAAACTCGGCGACCAGACGTTTAATCTTAATCGATCTACCGTCTTATCGCGCGGCCGATGTATATCAACATTTTTCCATTTCCACCGCTGACATCCCCATCGACCTTCCCACCACTTTCGCCTCTATCTCGTTCATCCCCGCCGTCCTTCCTCCTTTTATCCGCGTTCCTTCCCCATTCTACCGTTCCCCCCGTTATTCCGACCGTCGATTTCTTTCCGTCGGTACTCCTCACCTCGTTTTTCCGTTACCGCTTTCCCACAGCCTCGGCACCGGTTGCGATTTCTTACAGATTCCGCAACTATTCCCGTTCGAGAGTGGGCGTCCCCTTAGTCGCCTCGAAGTCTTATCTTAATGGCTTGCCTTGGCAATCGAAAGTTTAGTTATTATCGCGGCCGTTGTCGCCCCGCTTCGCGAACTGTACGGTGGATCGCGTGGAAGCATTTTAGGTGCTAGATAGGAGCTGTGGAAATTACCAGTTTGACACGTACGCATGACCACGGAAGACGAACTCAGCCTTTTGCGGCGAGAACTTTCGGTCGGACGATATCGCCGACAAGTCAGATCACTTGAAATGAGAAAAACCTCATTGAAGCGAGACCGTTCCAGTTTTGGGGTGATTTAGAAAGACGGTCAGAAATACGATGTATAAACTACGAACTATCGATCGATTGTAACGATTCGAATTGATTGCGTAAATATCTGAAGAGAACCGTTTTCAATATGCCGTGTTTACTTCAAGCTTTTATCGGAGACATTTCAGTGATCTTTTTATCCCGTCATTAATGAGACCACACCGTACACAATTATAATCGCTTCTCTGGCGAATGTGCGACTTCTTCAGCATTCAGTCTCTCCAAACAGGCAGTAATGAAATGTTTCCACTGTTGCCGCAATGAGAATACCGTAGATATCCGCTAGTACCAACGTCAACTCATTAAGAACGTCTCATTACTAGCAGAAACCGGGTCAATTACTCATAAGTTCACTCTTAGTGCTCAAGACGCCACAGTGTGATTCGCATGGTATGCACTTCACAGTTAAAACTGCTATTACGTTCAACGTGTTTCTGGAAAAAATATATAAATTGTGGGAGAGATGCAATTGAAATTAATTCAACTATTAATAAGTCCTGCTGTCTTTCTTTTGATAAACGAAGATCGCGCATGTCTTTCGCACAAAACTGTCTTCATTATGACATTATGAATTTTAGGTTACTTTATTTAAAAAAAAAACAATGCGGAAGTTACAGCTATCGTAAGAGGTAAAGCATGAGTAAAAAACGCGCAATAAATGTTGAGCTTGTTGGTCGCCACTATGGAAGAATTGATCTAGAACGAGTGGGTAATACATATAAAACCGATAAAATTGCCTACACGGAAAGAACGGTTTTGCTGAAGTATTTAAAAATTTAAACAGATACAGATCTGAAAATAATTGTATTGGATCATCCAAAATAATTATGTAAGACGCTCAAGTTGTTTGCTAGGATGTCAAAACTTTTTGCAGCATTGTCATTATGCTTGAGCGTCCTACCTAATTATTTTGGATGGTCCAACATAATTATTTTCAGATCTGTATATGGCTAAATTTTTAGATACTTCAGCAAAACCGTTCCTTCTGTGTACGTGTGCTTTTAGGATTTTCACAGACAAAGCCTTTTTAGGTTTTTTCAGCGATCCACCACCGGGTCCCTTTGATGTTTATCGAGAGTCTATAAAATTTCGTAAAGATCTTGCCAAAGGGCGCCAGATTGTCGGTGGACCTCCTAATAAATTATTCGAGAAGAAGTATGAGCGAATTTTTGAAGGCGAGGCACTTACGGAGTCGTGGCGCGACGAGGCGAGACAACGGGTATGTATTTGTAATATATGAAACTATGGAAAATCAATTTGATCATTTACTGAAAATAAAACGCTAAGAAACTGAAAGTTCGTGCGTAGAGTCTATTACTGTATCGATTAAGATTTAAACTTTAATTAAATCCCTGTCAGAGGAATTTATACCCTTCCTTGGAGAATATCGTTTAATAAAGTTTAATTATAATTTTTTTTAATGTGTGCGCGGCTACGTTGCGCTGATCTAGCTGGAACTGTCCAGTTAACCCCCCTCTAGTTGCACTTGATTAAACAGCACGTAGAATACGCCATCAAAATTTTCTCGTTCGTGAAATTTTTACTTCCATCTTTAATTGTCTAATCATACAAATCTAATTTGCTTATCTCGGTACGGTTTTCGCTTTAACCGGAATGCTGCAGAGAAAAGAGATAAAATCTTTATAGCTTTGATATACAGCGAATAAAATTTTACGATGTAAACGTTTCAGATAAAAGACGAGAAGAGGAAGATTGGTGGTCGCATGCTACCGACATCTCCATCGAAGAAGCACTCGACGCCCGGAGACTGGTATGGATGCTTTGCTAAATCTTCTTACTTCAGTCCGCAGTTCAAGATGGAAGCGAGAAAAAAGACGCCAGTCCCTCCTAATATGAAGATCAAGCCCAATCCGCTCGGTGGCCCAGGATACGCGGATATTTGCTTGAGTCCTTATCCAACGTACTCTCACGAGCCTTACGATCGCATCGGAAAAGTAGTTGGTAAAAGTAAGTGCGTCTCCGTTATGCCACTTCCGATCCTATCTCCGCTTCCTTGAACTTTCGATAAACTCGAATGCATAATTTCTAGTAAGAATGCATAAATTTCAGACGATATGTTGGGAATGGATATCTTTAGCACGGTAGCTTCGAAAAAAGTTAAACGTTTTTACGTTTTCTTATATTGGAAACAGAGCAAGCTATTGCTGATTCGTAATAGATGATGATAGAGATTTATGTTAGAACGAGTTTATTTCAATGTTGAGCTGAATATAATGAGAGTGGAAGTCACGTGTATTCGTACTGTTGTCGACCAAATTTCTCTCTCTATTTTCTCACTTTATTGCATGTATTATAAAGCACTTTGGAATCTATAATTCTTCCGCGAAATATTCTTTGCGAAATACTCTGTAGATCATATCGACGAAAAACTTAATAAATCCAGCCGTATATATATCGCGTTTTCGTTATGAACATTTTTGGTTCATTATTTGTTTCTTATTATGTATATCTACAATTTCTAAGTTGTGATTTTCTCAAATAATTGTTATATATATAATAATATAAGTGACTGTTTTGTGATTTTCTTAAGTAGTTATATAAATTAAATATGTTAATTGAAGTAACAATTATTTTTTAATAGTTTATATATCAGTAATGACAACGAATATTACTAGTGTGTATATATTAATAACGACATGAAATTTTTCTGTCATTTTATACAGCCAATAAAAATGCCAATTAAAAGTATTTTGTAAAATGTTATTTTATCGTTTTTTTTAACCTTTTTTTTAATTATCTTATACATACATGCACGTATGTATGTAACTCACCGTTATTATTTTTTACACTATAATTAGGATCCTCCCTAATTATAGTGTAAAAAAATAATAATGAGAAAATGGAACATAAACGTAGATTGAATTTTTTTCGGACCACTTCCTTCATTTTATACGGCAGTACGTCGTTAATTATAGTCTTATCATTAAAAAAAGAATTACGTGGTCTCTCTGGCTTTTGAAGGAAATATACTTTTAACTCTTATATAAAATACCTTCGAAATACCGTTTGATAGCAATTAAATAAAATCTCAATTAGTATCATAAATATTTGAAATTCTTCTCACAGGGAAGTCCATCGCGTTAAAAGCTTCTTGTAGATTCTCTGTGAAACTAAAAATTTCTTTCAATTTACTCTTATTTACAAAGATTATTACAGAACATTTTTAATAAATCTAATAATGCAAATTATATATACATGCGTGTTAAATGTTTAAGTTTTATACGTTTAGTAAAATATTCATTTTTTCAACTGTCGCTTACGGTTACTTTCTTCTTGTTTAATTTATATTCTAAATGTAAATCATCACTTTGGTGGAACAGAAGTGGTGTCTGAAGGCCGATTCTTGACGACTAGCGCGCCGTTGGATTATTTCCCCCCGAATCCTTACGAGGATGAGGAACCAGGGCCCACTTACGTCCGTCCGGTCGAGATTGCAAGGAAGACACTCGGTGCGGCGCGATTCTACGTCCCTTTCCCCAAGAAACCCGGCGGAAGTCACGATGGTTGCTTCAGCAAGTTTCCAGAGTACACGGGCGATCCTTATGTTAAAGCTAAGGATAAAGCTGCCGCTGAGCCCAAGTTTATAAGCGGCGGACCGTTTCTACGTTCAAAATATACGAACAGTATTATCGCGCAGATAACGAAAATATCGTGCAACGCCCGCAATTATCTGGAATATCGAGAACGAGCGTATCCTACACACTGAGAAAATCTTTTTAATTGCGCGTAAAATGAACTCTCAAACTTTTCCCTTTTTCATTATTAGGAAAAAACTTTCTTTCGTAATTATCAGTCGTACTGAAATTAATTAAAAATAACTAGATTTGATGTTTCTCCCTTTGTCTTTTTTTTTTTCGGGACACTTTATATGCAGTTGTTGCGTTTTTGTACAATATCGTTTAAGTAAATTGCTTATGAACAAATTAAGAATAAGAAGAAAATGAATAGAAAACAATTACGATGCTGAATTTGTGTATATTTCTTTATTAAATCCGCTTTAAAAATTCTTTAAACTAGATCTTATCCTAATTTCATCATAGATCCCGTAGAACTTCCGGAAGGCTTTGAATGCATTTCTATTTTATCGCGTCCGCAGTGCATGCGATTTCGTACTAGCAAAGCCATTGCCTTCTGCTATCGCGTTTCCGTCGCTACGATGTTGGGCCGACAAATCGCTTTTCAGCAATGGCCAGTGGCCAAGTACGGCTGCAACAACATTCAGGCGGTAGCCGAGTCCTTTCAAAGCAAATCACCCGTTCGATCTTACGGCCCTAATGAAATTCTAACGAATGTTCTACCGCCATTGTCGTTGTAGGAGTCCACTCTCGGTAATCGCAATTAAATGTTTCCAATAAGCATCGTGTATTCCGCACGACAGAATCGTCAGGCCGACAGCAGGTATAGAAGCCGCAAAAAAGTCTGAAAGAAACAAAAACAAAGAATGCATCTTGTATTTGGCTAGGGATAAGCAAACGCGCGTAATTAGCGGGATGTTTTACTTGCCGCAAGCAAAAAAGAACATTCCTTTTTCTTGACAAGACTAGTATTAACAAACAAAAACTTGGCTAGATCAACGTATATAATATTTAAAGGGTTATTCGTTTTTACGAGTGTATTTTAATAAGCCATATCAGCGCAAAGAATGACTTTCCATAAAAAAAAAGCCATCGCGTGCAGCAAGCTTTGGAAGTTTATCATTTCATGTAAAAATAATATGTCCGGATATATAAATGGCGTTTTGATTATAGCTTATGATATATATTTCCGCAACAAAGACAGAATGGTAAATTTTTCTGGCAAATGAACTTAGTATCTTAAGCTGGCGTCTTGCGTGAAGTCTCGCGCGCAGCCACGTCAGGGAGTGCTACGTATAGAAATGCAATAAGCGTTTCCGCCTCTGAAAAATTTCTCGTGGAGCACGTGGCAGACAAGAAATGGCAGCGGGTGGGTATGATTCCACGAGATTTATTCCGCGGTTGAAGCCGACCATTTCTCCGTGCCGTGTCGTTGCGCCGGTATTAAACATTCCAGGCATTGCGATGCCTCTCCAATACTCACTGGTCTACGTAGAAACGTAGGAGCATCGTCGTAGAAAACTCGACTCGAAGCAGTCGTATGACTATCTACGCAATATATACATCAATATATATATATATATATATATATATATATATA
>NJRP01000152.1:8395-45822 GCA_003063835.1 Aphaenogaster floridana | reverse complement strand
CACACACACACACACACACACACACACACACACACACACACACACACACACATCGTATGTATCAGCACGTATGCGTTTGCGAAAAAGCGGAAGAAACGTCGGGAAACGAGAGACAGCTGAATTAGGCAAGGCATGTGAATTAGATGCGAGAATCCAATTCCTAAAGAGAATCTACTTTGCTATAATAATAAATATAATTAATCAATAATATACATTGCACACTGCCTGTTTCGATGTAATATTATTTTATTTGCGGTGAATTAATTATGTCAATATATGCATTATTTGACAATTTATTATTGGGACTAGAGAAAATGTTTGCCTCTGCTATCATCCTCGATAATTACTTTCCCATGAAAATAATTGCAAGATATCTACAAAGTACAGCTTTTTAATTAGCAGGCACAGCTTGCAACAAATTGCGCGTATCAGCATTTCTCGTGCTTCATTTAATCATTATCGGAAGCGGATAATTATACTGCCATGCCGTCGTGTTCGGTTATGTATAAGGTCTTGTCATTAAGAGGTCAACGAGATTAAAACAATACTCTTCTTTCCGCGCACGAAGTCTGGTAGACATCTTTATCTCGGTGTCCGTTGAGGAAAAACGGGAAACGTGATTTGATTTAGTATAGAGAAAAGTCGTGGCACAATTCGCACACCGTGATTCTTATTTCTACAGAGAATTCTACATGGAATCACATATATCTATATCTTTAGATACATATATAAACTCGGAAAAATTATATGCTGTGAGATCGAATGCACCATAAATAACGTGACCGTAGTCGCTGCTATGATTTATCTTCATATGATTTCAATGCTTCGATGTCCGATAATTAAAGAGCGGCGACCATACAAGATACCTGTATCTTAAACCGCAGCTAGCTTTCGTTAAAGAACGGTTACTGAATTTTCATACGTTAATGTAAAATATGCAGGATTACAAATTTCGCGTGTATTCAAAGATATTCCATATGGAAATTTCATCATGACAATATGCTAATAACGAATAAATTGGTCCGCAAGGGACCAATTTGCAAATGATCGTAGAAGCAAGGAATCGTGCCAATCGATATTTCATTCTTATAATTAGATAGCGACGTGAGACGTTCATATTATTCATATTTTCATCCTTTTGCGACAGTCTGCGACTCTCATTGTTCTTATATCTGATTCCCTATTTGTTGATTGGTATGGGTAAGTGAAACGGCACGGTGCCAGGAGACGCGGAAGCAATAAACTGCAAAAAAGAAGGAAGGAAAGGTGCAAAAGATCGCGCAAAGAGAAAAAAACGACGACGGAGGTCGATGACGATTCTGTGAGGAGTGAGAAAGAGGTGGAAAGGCGAAAGGAGAGTAAGAGACAGGAGGAGGAGAAGAAAGACGGCCGATAGCCGGTCGAGGAACGGTTTGGTTTTGCCGGCTTGGCAAAGAGACGAAGAAGGAGACGACGCACGGAATGAGGGAGACAGAGCGCATACCTGCGCACGAATGTCTCGGCAAGGAGAAGGATGCCGAAGAGATGAGAAGCTTTAGGAATGGAAGCAAGGAGGAAGGCACGGCCGTATGCGAGCGAGCTTTCAGCGCGAAAGCTGCCGTAAAGCCGGCCGTTTCAACGAATGTTAGGAATATCTATCTCCACGAGCTAAATCCAGCATACACATTGTAAGAATAGGTTGAATAGGGATCGCTGGGTGGGTCTAAAGAATATCGAATACCGCGTGCTACATATTCCTCCGACGCGCGCTGATCTTGAGAGCACCGGGGTAATTCTCTATCTTTCTTTCTCTGTCTCTCTTTCTCTCTCTCTCTCTCTCTCTCTCTCTCTCTCATCCGTTTATATAATATCGCCTTGCTGCACTTTCGAACTTCTGATCCACCCACGCGGATCCAGGGTTTGGTATCGCCGAATCGGTGTCGTGTCTTTTCGAAGTCAAAAGCCTAGGTGAGAAGCGGTTTTATCGCGCGTTTGATGGGACCCATTGAAAGCGGATACCACCGTTCGACGAACGATCGACCTGCGAGACCGATACGGCTCGATGCTTTTATCGCAGAGCTTGTCGTGAAGACGGCCTTTACCACCTGCGTCTCGTTTTGTCTTCCCTACGAGGTTTATTACTTATTGTTAGGTATTCGACAGTTGCCTCGAAAATCGTCGAAAATGCATGAAGAAAGAAAAGAATGCGCAATTACGAGATTACGTTGCACGATTAGATTTTGGTGTGACTCTGCGCGATCGTCTGTTACTGAGCGTCTATCATTCGTCCTGGATTCCTGCACCGGCGCATTCACAATTTATGAAGAAAGTTTAGACAGCTGTCTTATTCCTGCGCTACAAAACAAAGTGTGAGCTCATCGATCTCCTTGCATAGACGTTCGACCTGCCGCGATGCGCGATTAGGAAGTTTGTGAGAGAGCCTGCTCGAAATTTCGACGATAGTCACGGTGGGCACGTCAGCCGTAAATCGTCGTTACTGAAATTGGAACGCGTTTTCACGCGGTCACAGAACGGGTCAAAGTGGGTTAGATGGGGCAAAGCCTCTCTGTGCCTCGATACAACGATGATCTACAAAAATATGAAAAAGTTTATTTTATACACACACACAGATATGGCATATCATTCTGCTCCGTGCTTTATGTATCTTTAATCTCTCGTTCTTTATCAATGAGAGTCGTGGATTAATACATTAATTTCTTGATGACGTTATTGCGCAGCCTTTCTGCTCTATCGATAAACGAATCACTGTCACTGTCGGACTTGAATTCAAAAACGAGTTAAATTGAAGTTGGACGTGTGACACGACGCCTTGTCAAGGGAATAGCAATCTATTCACGGAAATATTGCATTTAGGTTTTATTCGACTATATGTCTCTATTCTTTTCATGCGTTAAATTTCGCAATGAAATATTCTTTGTCATAATTTTTCATGTTTTTAACCGAATTTAGAACGTGAATGTTTCTGACGACTCTACGAAGATATAATTCGTAATAAGAAATAATTAGTAATAAGTGAAATAATTCTTCTGTATTTGTTACTGATTATTTTACATATAAAATTGATTATTTAAAGATAGTCTTTAACTTTATAGTAACGTTGATGGTCGAATTTGACAGTTATATCATGCTTCTCAGTTCCCAGAAAAAAAAAAAAAATATATATATATATACTTATAATATCCGATAAACAGCAAGAAAAATTGTTGTGTAAAAAGAAGTAATTTGATACGTTCTATACATGAAGACCAAGAGCCTGGAAATGGTATGGAAAATGGAACGATTGTGCATTATGTTTCCGTTGTCGTCTTTATGGAAGACAGAAAGTACCATTAAACGACTGCATAAAGTAATAGAATATTACTTCCTATTTATATTTTTATATTTTCTACAATCTCGCAAACAATTACGGCGGAAAAAATGATCGTGGATTTGTCTTTATTGCTATATCGTCGTATAATTTACCTGAAAGATTAAGTTTGCAATTAGATTTAGGAATAACGACAACTTTATATATACATTTATATTTATCTTCGAGAAATTTTTAAATTGCTTTATTATATTTAAAAAAGATCAACTATATATGCAAAGAAGATTGTGGGTTTTACGCCATGAAAAGAAGAGCGAAGAATTTAGCGAACGCGTTATCGATCAAGCAACATCTATCGCAGTGGAAGATCAGCAGAGACGAGTCACATGGACCGAAAGTAATTACGGCTATGGACTGTCACGCAAAAATGTTCCGCGAATCGTACGGATGTCGTGAGCTTTCAGAGTTTTCTCTTCTCTCGCATTTCGATCCTGTTCTCTTGAATTCCCCTTCGAGTCGGACGAATGAAATTAAGTTTCCGGTATCGTTCGAGCTTAAACGAGCTGTGGATTTTCCGCGCGTTAAGTCTTCTCACTCCTGAAAGTAACGTGTAGTAGAATTGTTCCTGAGAGATTCTGACTTTAGCGCAATTTAAATTTAACCTCACGTTAAATAGGATTATTTTTAAAAATATTATTAACAAAGAGGTTATACAAATGTTTTTACGATAAGGCGCATTCTCAGGCACGTTCATCTGATCAAAATCGTAAATTGTTCACTTCGCGTGAACAATGCAATTTTAGTTACTATTATCTAATTGCCGGTATCAACGGTGCAGTTGCAAAAACTTCCCTGCGTATTTTCTCTACCAGACATTTCCCTCTCTCCCGCGCGCCTTGACAATGAATTCAATTGTCTAAAAGACTTTCCCAGCTTAAACGAAGCGTAGATTTACTCCACTTGTCCGCGCATTTGCGCAGCTCGTCTCCTTCTATCTTCTTAATCGGCCAAGTTGACAGTGACAAAGTATCATTACTGATTCTAACGCAATGCAGATGAATATATTTCATTATACGTAATAATGACTAATCAAAGCTCTTACACCGTATCTGTGGTATTTATACAATCTCTCATGATTATTTAATATCAGAAGATAAAATTTTACTACCAGCTATATTATGAAAATCTCTACGCGAGTGCAGTTTTCTGTTTATTCCAGTCGCCAAGCGATGAATTAATGAGGGATCCGAGGTAAAAGAGCAATCGGATAATAACTGCAGAAATTAATAAACCAAATATATTTTCGTCCCGTAATCCACTTATCTGCACTTCTGTATTTCCCGTGAGGAAAATCCGGACTTTAATTACTTAGCAGAATCCTTCTCTACATCACACGCTTCGCATTGTTTCGCCACGCAATCACGTTCGGTGTAATTTACCGATAATCATATAAAAAACAACTTGTAGATTGAAAATCGATGTTTTATCGACGTGCAATTTCGTCCCCTTCTCTCGCGTTTTACAGATTACTCTTGTAGTACCGTGAATTTGAATATATTTTTACATGAATCTTGCATTTCGATGACATCTGAAAGCGAGATTCGACCACTGAATAGTACATGACTTTTGACAGAACAATTATTACATCGATGGCATAACAGAATTGCGTTAGGATTAGAATTTCTAGCTACATGTACCTAATGATGTAGTTTAAGCCTGCAGCCGATTCTGCCACCAGATACTCTCGAGGTATACAATGCAATATGCCTTGTATCCCTAATCCTTGGAATCGGACCTGTTTGCTAAATCTGGCACGTATGGTAGTTGGTACTCGTCGGTATATAATTCGCTATTTGTAGTGTCGTTCGAACAGATTGTACACGTCTAGTGGAAGAGTAACTTATAGTGGCTTCTTAAGAATTACAATTGCATTACATTCTAAAAAATCGCGCGGTATATTAGAGAGCACGGCTACAAATGTTGTAAAATGTCAAAGAGTGTGAGCGTATATTAACATTATTTTAATATGTACATCATTTTTATTTTAATATGTACTTTCATTTTTATAGTACATCTATTTACGACTGGATTTTTCTGATAGACATTGCCAGTCAAACATAACGCGTACCAAAATGCGTACCAAATTCTTGTTTTGCGTGAGATATTTGCAAATGTATCTATTGACATATTTCGGTACACACCGTATTCGCTGGTGCACTGTACACAGCGTATGCCGCTTGGAAAACTGAAGTGGAATTTTTGTTTCTAAAATTGGAGTTTGAATATGGAGATATTAAAAATAACCAAGGTGTAAACTGGAGGCTGAAATGTGATCGATATGAATTTAATTAAAATCCAGTCACTCGAAGTTTACCGTACTTTGTTCCGCATGGAACGTTTCAATAACACGCAGATATATCTCTGTGCCAGCTTGGCGAAGCATGACGATATGTGTGCCGATATATCCATTTATCGCTCGCAGTTATGAATGTCCGATATCCACGCGCGGATGTATGAAGATAACGAAAGGCTTGATAGCCATGGCAATCCGTCTAATTTTATGGAATCCGCTGGCGCACCGATAAAATCTGTCTTGGTAACGGCGCCTATCAAGAATTATATGTTTGTTAAAATTTTATATATTTTTTGCCAGCGGATCGGTAACCGGCTGTTCTATATTTTTTAAAATTTATTCAAAACTGTTATTATGTTTCGAAAAAAAGAGAACAAGACAAATACCTTGTTACATGCTGGATTGGCAAAAATGTTTTATTTTCTTAACCCACGCGTGAAAACTTCGCGCTTGGTGAAAGTACGGCGTTGAAAAATACGAAACATTTATTTTTTTACACACGGTTATATAGTTTTGTCGTGAAATACGTAATGTTGTAATTTTTAAAAGAAATATTTTCTTGCGGTAGAAGAATTTTTTCGTGGAGTGAAATAGCACCCTTTAATTCGAGAAAGCTATTGTTTCTCGTCTTTTATAAGGAAACGTACACTTGAGACAAAAGCTTAAGTGACTGAATTGCGCTCATCTGTATTCTGTTTAGATGATTAATTTCAATGCTTAAAAATCTTTTTTAAATTATCCCGTCATCTATATAACTCCATAAAATATAATATCAATGTTTTTTTTATTACTGTAATAAGATATTTTAACGTAAAGGTAAATGAAATTGGCTTTGTCATTTTTAAGCACGTTGAAGAGTTTACTTTGCATTTTGTAAAGTACTCTTAATTACAAATATTGAATTACAAGTAGTATTAACGTGATTCCCTCTGTTTTCAACGTAATGCTTTTATTTTGGAATCTGTATTACATCGCATTTATGTGAGGATACAGATTTAAACAATTTAAAAAATTTCTTGTAGCTGTTCTTTGAAAAGCTCTCTTTTATGTGCATTCCATGCTATTAATCCTTCAAAATTATTAAGCGCTGGATAAACTGCAATAAAATCTTCTGTTCGCAAACTTTACTTGCGTCTTAATACCAGTAATTTTATTCTAATTTCCATATTTAAACACACTTTTCATTAATAAAATATTCATATTTTCTTGTTTTACATTAAACCAAGATTATAGTTATCATTTTTGCGTTCTATATTTTTATACTTTTTTAAATTAAAGACCAGAAATTGTTTTGCACTATTTATTATAATTACTTTGCACGGCTTATTGCATATCTATTGCATTAGGAATTTATGTTTGATTGAACTTGTTTATATATTGATTTTAAAGAGAAATACGAATGTTTCAGAAATGTCACACGTAAGGACCAATAATTAGATAATAAATTAAACAAGTATCAAAAGTTTACAATCCAATGTAAACAACATAGGTATTTATCCTGTAAAATGACTCTGTATATTTACGAGTTGCACCTCTCGCAAAGCAGCGAATAATTTTATCTTATTCGCCCATATTTCGTATATTGAATAATTTATCGGTTTCAAAAATATGCGCACGCATAAAGTATATATAATAGTCTTGTTTGAAGGATACATCTCGTCCGAAAGATTAAAAAATAATATGTTTCTAAAATTTTCGTAAGGTAGAAATTACATTAAATCTAGTTTAATGTTTATACATTTTTGTGTGAGTTCTTTGAGTGAAAAATGATATAAATGCTTAGTAGCTTCGGATATCCAATAGATAAAAATCAAATAGATATTAATAAAAAATATCTATTTTGTACTTATTTATTTCTCTATAAAAAGGATTTTTAAAAATATACATTCCCGGGAAAACATGATAAAGAAATGGTTTTGCTTTTGTCAAATTAATCAAACCAATTTCAGGCACGTATATGTTAACGGTCGATAAACGAGATTTTGCAACATGCAGAGAGGTGCAAGATCGGTTTAATGGCTTGTATTCAACCACCGCATTGCCCGACGCAGTTTGCTGTGTTAGTAGGCCGCGTCAGCCTTCATTTTGCCTGAGGAGACAAATGGTGCTCGGCAATCTTGTTCAGCAAACGTCATACGCAAAGAAAATTTTATTTACAGAGTAATTCTTTATATTCGCACTCGTAATTTTAAGAAATGACTTCGATGTCGTTGCGAGATTCTTTCACGCTCTCTTTCAAACTGAGTCTTAACTCCTAGGATATTCTATATTATTAAAAGCAAAAATTTACCAAATACAACATCTCAAGCCTGACAATAAACAATGCGAAGGGTTGAATGGAAACAATTACGAAGGATAGTTAGCTCGCGGTTTGCGGCCAGGTCATGGTGATCTGCAAAGATGCAAGGCTGCATGGAGTACGGCTTAATAGCGAGTAGCTGGCTCCGCTTCGAGTTCGTAGTCGTGGAAGGCCAATCCTGACTACGGTACCAAACTTGGTCTAGGATTTAGCCTCAGGAGATAAGTGGTCCTTGTCGGGTTCACAAGGTAGAGCGGCGCGTAGTTGCCCGGCAGGGTCATCGCCAGGAACACACCGGTGCTTCGCTCAAACTCAAACTATCGCCTCGGCAAATCGGTTGCCCGGCCGACACCAACCATCCTCCTCTCATTCTCCATCGGGCTATCGTTTCCCCTCGCCTCCCACCTCATTACACTTCCGGGTCTAAATGGGGCGACGCATTACGCCGGCTTACCTATCATCGTTCCTACCTACGATATCCGCAGTTCTGATACCGCCCGAAAACTGACCCGATCTCGTTCATTCATAGGTCCGCTCATCCGGCCATACAACTATCTCGAAGCCGATTCCCTGAGCAGCGGTCAATTAAATGAGCATTTAGTTCGGAACGGCCTCGTTAAATTGACGTGGAGTATTATCGTGGACGAATAATCATCGTAATCTTTTGATATATTTATTTAATGACTTCATCCTTATATTTTTATCTTTTTCTTATTAAATAATTAATTACAGCATTTTATTCGTAGATTTCAGTTAACCCCAATGTATTATTTATTTACCATTTCTTGGCGAAAAATTTTTAAGAGAAGATTTTTTATAAATTTCCAGTGACGTAATATTTCGAATAAAATATTGCTCGTATGTTCTCTATCTCTTTTGTTTAAATAATTATGGATAATATTTCGTCTGATTATTTTGCAATTTTAGTAAGTTCACAGTACACAATCTATTTTAAACTTTAGATTAATATTATAGATAAGTGGATTTAACAGAGCAATGCAATGTTACTTTACGTAACTGCTTTAGTAATTGTTCATGTTTCTAACAACCTGAGAATTCCGAACATATTTTGCTTTGCCGGCTGGTGTACGTTAACCAAGGCAAATCTTTGTCTTTAAACAAGTTCAGCTTCTCTTGAGCGCCCGCTTGCAAGTGAGTCGAAGCCACTGATTGACCGTATGGTGACCGCGGAATAGGAATTCTGACAACGGCAACAGAAATCAGAACGGCTGCTGCGGTCTATCGATGTTCTCTTGAGATATACTGGATATCCCATTTTCAACAATACATAATACAATGCATATCTAGATAATCAAAAAATAACAGATTATTTAAAAATGTTTTAAACAGTTTAATTTAAAGGAGAACATTATATAAAGAAAATGTCTTTAATTTTTATAGTCTATCATAAGTTTTTCATGTTTTATGTATCTTGAGATACATCTTGATATAAAATCTGAAATATATTTAAATATTTAAATTAATATCAATATTCATATATTTAAATTTAAAATACTCACTATTCGATCATCTTACTTTAACATTTTTATATGTAGAATGATGAGAATTCAATAAAAACCAAAGAATCTTTATTTAAAACATTTTCCAAATAAATCTATAACATTTTCAAATTATCTAAATATATTATTTAAAATAGGACATCCTGTACACACAACTGAGTAAGAACGTGAAATATTAGTAGTACGTTTTGAACGATATTTGTTAACAATTTAATTTTCCTGATGAGGGTGTTATTAATCTGTACTCATCGAGTTAACAATCTAAACAATTAATTATTGATATAATATTAAACTCGGTGAATATTATAACAGATTAACACTTAATAATATATTAATTTACATACCTGACCACATCAATTCGATACATTAATTGCGTTATTTAATTATGTTATATCGTTAATAGCATTGTTATATTAAATTTGTACTCTCTCTCTCTCCCCCTCTCTTTCTTTCTCTGTTTCTCTTTACTTGAGCCTATTTGTTTGTCATAAAGGTTGCCTCTTCAACAGCATAACGATACAATATTGCCGTATAGGCCGATAATTTTATGTCTATTAATAATACTGACGTATTGATCAAAAATTAAAAAGCATTATAGTTGGAGCGTCATAACTATTTGATAAAATATGATCGAGAAATCGAAATAGCGATAATGCAAGCAATCTGATAATATACATATAAATCACCTATATTATACTTTCAAAAATTTCCGTTTTTTATTATCTGTGTGTTTATTATCTGTATTATTTTTAAAATAGTTACAAAGTAAAGTTTTGTTTATGGTTTAATACATAGAGATATATACTTCTCAGTCTTCGTAACTTGAGTAGAAGTTCGCTGGCTACTTCGGTGCTTCTCTCACAAAGAAAGTATTTCGTACTCTCGTCCTTTGCATCTCAATTGTCAAAACTATTTCCGCACGGTGAGAGTACGTGCCTTCAAGCAGAAGCACAAAAGAAAATGTACAAAGTTTTTGCAGGAGGAGGACTACGTTGTATACCTGAAAATGCGGTATCTCTACTTGACGTAATAACGGCTGTATCTATTGGTTGATTTTATGGTGACTTATTTTCGTATTCAAATGTTAACTAATACCTTTTCATCTGCTTCTTCCTCTTGTTTGCTCTGTAAATCTACTATGCATTGTAGAAATCGAAGCAAAAGACTTTGCAAACATTTCTTGTCAGGAGACACGACTAACGGTATTTTTTATGATACAACAACGGCGGGATAACAAAATAGAATTGCATAAGCGTAAATTTTCTCATAAGTTTTCTATTCAGATTTTGTAGGCATCTTCATTTCCTTTTAAATTTGTTTAATTATAAAGTTTAATTAAATTTCTTGACAATAAAGATGTATAAATAATGAAAGATACAGAAATTATTAGTAGAACATTTTCCATGTTGTTAGATACGTTTCTCGCTAAGAAGCACGGTAAGCGAAATGGTGAAATATTACCCTCATGTATTCTACATGAAGTTGAATCTAATTAATATTCACTACCTCAAACATTTATGCATTCAACCGCATTATGAGAAATGAAAATATTTTCATGCAAACGTAATCTCTGCCATCATATGTGAATATTTATTTTCGTAATTGTCGATGTATTATACGCGATCCGGTTTTAGTTTACCATTAATTTTTCGAAAAAAATACAACAAAAATTCAATAATCAACCAGATTATAAATTTCCTAAAGGATTTTCGGTTAAAGGATAGAAAATTTATTTACTGTATGCAGATAGAAATTTTGCATTGTAGAAGTGACTTTAATTGCAAGCCCCCTTGTTTATCTAAGGAAAATAGGACAAATTCCTTCACAAAAAGAAACGAAATTATGAGATGTATGCACGATAGCTTCACCGGCGAGTGAATGGGCATTAATGAATAAAAAGCAGAGCTTATCTTTATTTCGTGACTACGTAATATAATTGTATCTTTTTCATTGTACAGACGAGTAATAAAGATTTGTTTATTAATGAAATTAGATGTGGCGAATGGTACCTCGAGTACCTCGGTCATTATCGCGATGCGCCTCGTTGTTTCAGCGCTTCTCCGAAAACAGCACGCCGGAACTAAACTGAGATAACGACGTGCTTTCGTAGTGCGCTTTAGACGCGGGCGCGATGGAGAGGTTGGGCCCTTGGAGTCGTAGTCGTGTACAGAGCTATGCACCCAGCAAAACTACATTATGATTTAATTAAAATCAAACCTCTCGCTTGCGAAACAGTGAATGTGTGCGCACCGTTTTGAGATATAAGGGGGTGGATGGTAGCGCTTTTTGTTATGACACTGCGCGCTAGCTGGACGCAAAACTGTCGGCCAATTAGCGTATCTTTTTCCCTCTCCCTCTTACCAATTTTGCTGCGACTCAATAAACTTTTCCATTATCAAATTTAATTAAAGCCTCCGTATTCTATGTGTTGCACATTCATCCCCGACGAACCTTCCTGTAAACGTAATGAATTTAACAGAGCGATAATGAAGCCAAATGCGTAGGAAACGTGTGCAGAAACGTTTCTCATAAACTCAAATCGCGCTTTATCGATGTATCGGGATTATTAAAAGTCCGACGACGCTAGTGGAGATTGATATCACGGTTTGTAAGACGATAAGAAAATAAAAATATATGTCAGTGTTTTGAGTAACGGATAGGAGGAGAAAGTGTGTTTAAGGAAATGAGAGAAGCTTAATCTTATCGTTATTCACGCTGGCAGACTTTTCGCGGATATTGAGAATATCCCGATTATATGAACACGTTTATATAGTATAATATATCTTTAAATTATAATTTCTCTATAATTTTCACCTATTTTTCCGGCGATCGAAATAATATAATCTTGCGCGCTTCTATTTTGCGATAAAGTGATAGCGCATCCATATGCTGTATACGTTTTAATTAAATTGCCTAGCGTTTTCAAATAAATTTAATAGGCGGTGCTTCCACTGGAGAATTGAAATTATAGCAGAATATTAATTTAATTAAAATATACACAAATAATTAAGTGTTCTATTACACTGTAAATATTTTATTACATTGTAACAAAATTTTGGGAAGAGTATGTTTTCTAGCCTTTATTTTTATAACGCGATAAAGCAAGCAATATATTTGCACATTTACATTTATCGATACGTAACATTCAATGATTTTGACGAACATCGTCGCGTCACGTTTGCCTCGCGCAAACCCGAGGTATACATGCGAGAACAGTTTCACGCGTAACTTTACACGTTTAGGCATCCCATTTGTTTAATTTTTTTTACCGCGCTCGTATTTTACACGCGTTCCACGCCACGGCCGTACCGTGCACAGCATCGACTACTTTTTCGTCCCCTCGCACGAAAATTACAGTTTCCACGGAGTTTCGTCGTTAAGTACAGCCTGCACATCCGTGTTATAATGTCGGAGCCTGTGTCCCTACTGACGAAACTTACGACTCCGGTAATACGTTTTCCATTACCAGTGTCCCCGGTGTGAAATGCTCGATTTACTTTTATCCCTTAGCCGAAAAAAGGGACCGATCGCTCTCTGCAACATTTACTCGGGCATGAGTCACTCCTGCATGCGCAGTTTTATATCGCGTAAATTCTATCTCCAAATAAATTCCGTAACTACATATACGTTTCGAATTAATCGATTTGAGTAACTATATGTAAATTAGATGTAATTTTACATCTTTTACATATATTCAGTGTAATATTAAAATTATTTGTATTTTTCATATAATTTATTATTCCATGATACACACACACAATGCTTCCATATAATTTATTATTCCATGATACACACACACAATGCTTCCATATAATTTATTATTCCGCGACACATGCTTGAATAAAAATTAGACAATGCTGTCACATTCGTTTATTCAATGATATGTTCACGTGTGATCATTATGCCTAGATCCTTTTAGAGTCAGACATCGATTATAAAATAACCTCCATATGAAAAAGAAATCTAGAATATCTAACATTGCTAACAGAAATCAGAAAATACGTAACAAAGATGATTGGCGTGACGCGTTAGATTCTATGTTGATCAATGATGATCATTGGTGGTGTATAGTGACGATGATGGTGGGGACAATTGTCGAACACAGTCGCTACATTTCTCTCTTCAATGAAGCCGTTGAAGAAGAACAAGCGTGTATTTATTCCCTCAGCTATCAGAAAGCGATAGACACGGTGAAAACGCTGTCGAAACAAGATCCAGAGAAATGTCCTGCCATCGAGACTATCTGTCATTACGCGAATACGGTCTTAAGCGAAAACAATGACCATCTCTCTACCTGGCTGATTGCGCGGCTCATAAAGTATCTGATCTATCGCGCCAAAATCGAGCACATCGGGAGACTTAAAGTAGAGGCAGAAAATCGCAAAATCGATGAAGAATGTCGGGCAATCCAGAATACTGACAGCTCAAGTAAATAATATATGCTAGTCATTTTTTTTATTTCAAGAACTTTAAAGACAAGCCTTTAACAATATAATGCAGCTGTATCATATGTGGTAATACGTCCTATTATTTTCTCTGCTCTATAAGTCGCAATTACAATTAGCGAAATATATTGATTACCTTTTTTTGTAATTGTTCTCTCTCCGACACAGCTTGCATAATGATAATAATTTCATTATTCAGCTTCGTCGCGAAGCACTATCGAGCCTCGAAGAACCTACAACAACGGGACAGAATACGCGTTCAACGGCAAAGTGAATATGCATTTACACGTGGATAACGTACCTTCTAACGGACCGAAACTCTACATTGTACTTAGCGGGTTTCACAATCCCAATTTACCAGTGGAATTGTTAAACGTCAGAGTTCCTTTGACCTGTATATTAGAGATTAAGCTTTCTGACGAGCAGTACATGGTGCATCGCGAAATAGAGGAAGAGGATACGCTGATCCAAGATAAAACGCACTTCTTTGAAGATCATCGTATCAACGAAACCGAACTGCTCGAATTTTGGAGGATTACGCACGAACGATTCGCTAATCTATCAACTTATCCGATGTATGCCAACATAACTATCTTTACTGTTCATCCATCAGTCTTCCCGGAAACGATTAACGCTACCGAAAAAGAGTCTCTAAAGCGGGACATACACGATAGAGTACTTCTTACTCTATATCATTTGTACGATCTTTGCCGACAGCATGCAAAGTATCTTAAAAGCATGAAACTGGAGAAAGGAATCATTGAGAAAAGAGACGAGGCAGTAGATACCAAGATTTACGAGGATGTATTAAGTGACATACCTAACGAATATATCGGCGTTCCATTGATATTGAGCGCAATACTTCTGCAGGTCGAACATAATCTTGCGACATCGCCCAATGGACGTTTTCCTGTCGATCACGATACAGGATTTAGCGGCGCCGATACGAGGCACGAGAATACATCAACGACAGCTGAGCGGAGCCCTGTATTCAATATCCAGGATAAGCTGAAACTACTTGATCTTGAGTACGAGCTTACCGATGAATACGCTAACGGTACCAGTCAGTCGTTGCAACCTTCTGATCTTGAAGTTATACCATACGGAGACACTTTAAGTATGATTATCCGTCACTTCCTCGATCGTAGACCTACTTTAGAGGACGCAGTTCTGCGAGTCCTGAGAGATCCGAGAATAAATAGCGTTTGGCGGAATCACGAAGTACCGACGAGGTCGAAATCCGAAATGTACTTCTGCCATATGGACAATATCGCGCGTGCGTTTAATCGAGGGCGAATTGTCAATCGCGAGGAAGTTATGCATTACTTGCATCTCTTGATGTTTGACAAACTGATCTTTTCCGAAGACAGTCGCGAGGCAAAAGCACGATTGGTGCAACCGCCGAGAGATGAATTGTCAGAATTAAAACACGCACGATCGACGATAAAAAAGGCGCACAGCGTGCCAAATTTTACGTCGCCTTCGATCACCGTATCCAGTCTACGTTGTTCTAAAAGCGACACCGAGATTGATTATTGTAAGCCGGTAGTCGCATTCACCGAATGCCCGCTTTTGTTCGCGCTAACAGACGTTAGAGAGACATTGCTTCCGGGATATCTGTGCAAGAATGTCTTCAAGAAGAGAAGTTACGAAAGACTAAGTCTCGAAGAATACGAAGACGTCGAGTTACTCTCGGGCCGAGTTTTTCTTCAGGTCGCCCACGAATGTTTCCAAAGTTTCGATCGTTTTGTGGCTAGATACTTCGAGCCGACGGATTCGATGCTGCTTTACTTTAGCAACAACGCTGTGGGTAACGTGTCCGAAGAAAGGTGCTTGTCAAGTATACGTACGCCCATCGGACTCCATGAATTCCGCGAATATATCGCGGAGGAAGAAGAGAATTGGATAAAGCGAGAGCAGGAGACGCGCCAATCGCATAGGATGGACTTGACAGGAAGATTTATGAAGAAATCCACCGAGGTGGAAGACGACGCGATCATATTCGACGACGAGTGCTTCGTACTTCCGAATTCTCTGAAAGCGCGCCATCTAAAGAAAAGTCCGGATCGCAAAGACGGGCAAAAGAAAATTTTCGAAACGAAGGAATTCGAAGAGGCGGCGGTGAAGAACGTCGAGGGAGAGAAAATGACAAGACAGAAACGAAACGAGGCGCCGACACTGAACAACGGAAGCAAACGGGCGAATGGAAGAGTTATGAGTGGAAAAACGTCAATGACGGAGAAAAAATCGGACACAAAGATAGATGATGTCGATACGTCCTCCTTACCGGCGAAAAAAATTCTATCGTCCCGACGTGTCGAGACGGGCGGACCTTACGACTTCGTTGGATACGATCTTGGAGGTCTTCGTGTTCAAGTGATTCATCATAGCAAAAAGTTTCTTTTGGACGGCGATACATCGGTGCGGGTTGAACTCGAAGACTGGCTTCACGGGGACCTCGATTTACGCATCGCTGTTACTCTGCAACACTGCACTTTACGATTGTCTGGCGGAGTTAGTCGCCGTCAGTCAGCAGACACGTTTCACTTAACTACGAAAAGGGGAATCGTGCTAGGTTTCTACCGAAATAGGAGAGAGCCAGGTAATTAATGTCTGGCTCTAGAATCATATTAAACGTTTATCACACACAAATAATGATATAGTTAGAAAATGAATAACAATTTTCGTGCGATAGCTGACGCGAATAGAAAAGGAATATCTTTATTGGTTGAATGATTTTTCCTCTGTATTCCGCAGTTCAAAACTCATACGATTCCCATTGGCAAAATTTGACTTTCGACTTTCGTGCTTCATGGCCTTCGGGGTTATTGATAGAACCAACCATCGGGGACGGCACCAAAAATCCATTTTGCATTCGACAATCGTACGTTTCGAAACGTCCCAAGCGCGCAGGTGCAGCTCGTGAAGTCTGCCGGAACTTTCTCAGGAACGGAACCATCCTAAAGTATCTGGACGACAATACTGTCGTCATCTTCCACCCGAATAGCGTCATCGTGACGTGCACGGACTTCGACAAGCCGCAATCGCGCGATGAATCCATCCACGAGACCCCAAAAAGTATACAAGAACGCGGGTCAACTGCGGAGAGAACGAGAATTTTTCAGTTAAATTGAGGATTCTTCTGCAGCAGAATTTAGGATCAAAAAGGGCAACTCGGTGGCGGCCAACCGTGGCGGTAAAGTCATAGATTCCACTGAGATGCGTTCCAACGGATCGATCGTGGACGTACAACCGTCGAAACAGCATGTACCACCAGCGAGAGAACTCGTAACTGTTAAGTTTCGTTCTAATTGGGTCACGAAAACAATTTCAATGATTTGATAATTGAGATGTTGAAAATAGGTTTAATCTCATCGCATTATCTTTCTCCAAATTTAATATTTCAATCATAAATCGGGATGAAATTATGTGACGAGTGTCACGTTTGCTGCGAAAAACAGTGTCTAATGTTTGTCATCTCTAAATGTCAGCTTTGTCTTAGAGCAACGGAGACGATTCATTGATAAGAGGAGCATTCGCTGCGGGTGAAGTGTTACGATACTCGGTGGTGAATTACGACGGTCGACGTTACGAGGTGTTGAACGATCTGGTCGTAAGTGAACACGATCGATTGCTCGTTAGAACAACGTCGGATTACGAGGTCAACGAGGTATTCACACGTCGTGCCGACGGTACTGATACGTTGCTTCGTTCAAATGGAGAATTGGTCGTTACCTTCCCCGGTACATACACGCTATAATGCGATATAATGCGCTAAGAAATATATTTGATACGCTTTATTAAATCCTGTTTGCCATCAATCTTCCTTCTTCAGATGGCACGAGCATCATTACTGGTTACGCGATAGAGAAGCAGCCAGTAATTTGCGAATGGACGGAGAACGAATTGCAGCGATACTTTGGAGTCACGGAAACGGAAGAATATGATGATCGAGCTACTTCCGCGTTGTCTTCCGATAGCGAGTTCTCGCGTGAAGCTTCATCCATGCCACACGTTGGATACCAAGAGAGGCCGACGAGGATATCGATCGCGGATGGTTTTGTCTCGATCTTGTTGACTTTCCGCATGGAGCACAAAGACTACGCCACTGTGTCCTACGATCAGTCTGCAGTTAGCTGTACTTTATCGATGCCCGACAATCTCCGCGTCAGCATATCGAGAAGAGGTCATTACAAAGTTTCAATAGGGGACGAAGTTAATCTGAAGGTAATCAAAGTCGCGCGTGCTAATATGCGTGCTCCGTTACGTAAATGTAATATTGATGGCAGCTCGTTATGCAACATTGAAATCTTCGTATTAGTACTTTTATTGATTGATTCGTCAGATGTAAAATTGTACGGTACAAACTACGGTTCCTGCCGTATTTTCAACCTATAAATGTTTCACCATTAACAATCTTCTTTTAAAAAAATTTCGCAACGTCGTTAGATTTTCGACGATGACGTGGCATTCTCGAAGACATGTGCTACTTGCGGCGGAAGATCGATGTCAACTTATGACTTTCGGGAATCCTCCGGAGTTGGTTCGCGAACGATTCTCACGACTGCTGGTATTCTTGGGGATGTGCTTGAGGTTAAAAGTGACGGTACCACGCGTTATCATCGAAGCGAAGACCGCCGATATATACGAAAAGGACGCGAGTGCAACGATGACGTTCTCGAACACGGCGGAAAAAAAAGAAGCAGCGAAGAAGGAGACGCCAACTCAGAGCCAGGGATTCATTGCAAACACGAACGATATTGCGAAACGCTCAAGTTTCCTGTGAGAAGTCAATACAGAATTTTCGCGATGAATCGCGATCTGACAGCTTGTGAGTACCTTCATCGATCGGTTAGACGCGAGCAAGAGGTAGCAGTCGTCTTTGACGACGAGATGGGTATGATCCAGTATCCAATTTCACATCGACCGGAACTTCATTGCTTGATTACGTTTGTGCCAATGAAACCGGAATTGGGATCAAAGGAAATATTCTGTCAATATCAGGTTAGACAATCGACAACCTTATGTTTTTTCACAATTATTATTGCATCAGTTGGATTTCGTAATCTTTCGCGTTAATTTTATATTAAAAAAACAATAATATATAACAATAATTATATTACATATATATATAGTATATTAATGCTTATTTTAAAATATCTAATTTTCTCGTGATAAAAGTAACTTTAATATCAACTCCAAGATAATAAGAGCTGGTAAATATCTTACAACAAAATTGTGCGCAGGTTACATCTGACAAACGGACGGATTACGATAGAATTGAATTACCGCGAAGCACTTATTCGTTTCCGTACAACTGGCTGTTCCCCTTTGGCAAAAAAGTAGTTTCTGAAAGAACTCGGAACGAAGTTTCAGCAAAGCGAAATGAGCAGTCGCTGCCCAAGTTATTGCGAGTGCGCGTTTTCTTCGGCATTAAAGGGGCAGACAGAAGCGTCCTGATCGATATGCAGAGAGCTATGGGACGCTATTGGATATCTGTAAGCAAAGAAATTTAATAACGCGAGTTCGTTAAAACTATTCTCACTTGTTCTCACATATGTTTATTTAGAATAAATATAAAAATTTCAAAGTTAACAAATTCCACTTCTTTTTGCAATCCCGATAATTGATTTTCATATGGTGAGGATATTGCCTGTTCTCTCCGATTACATTTCTCCCAGGACTTTTCCTTCCACCCAGGTGTTACGTGATGGTGACAAATGTCGGCTATTTTACGCGACTGGAAGCAGTCGACCCTGCGAAGTTGAAAATGATTACAGAAGTTCGGAGGACAGCCTACGAGAACTGGCTGTAGGCGTTAAGGGAAGCATCGACGTCGAAACATACGTCAGAAGCCTTCAGGGTAAGCTCATTAAAGTGAGCACGAAAGCTCCTCGGCAGTCGAGCCGTCTTGCGGAGTTACTTCGACAAAGAACCTCGATCAAGGAGGAATATGAGTGGTATAAACAGTGCATGAGGAAGCGAATTATTGCACCGTACTTTGGAAATATTGCTGACTCGCGTTATTTCTTAATGAAAAACCACGTCGACGAAGCAGTATTGAAGAAAAGTCGCTCGCGTGTGTCACAGGAAAAGGAGAAGAAACTTATCGATAGAAATGAAGAAAGTTGTCGATCTTTCTGTTAAAATGTAATACAGAATAAAGTTTTTTTAATTAGATTTATCGTTTGTATTTGCGCAAATATTTACTTCCTCGATACGATTCCTCAACGACCGTTTTACAGTAATTTGTATTTATTTTCTGTTATAGATTTTTGTTTGCAGATAAAATGACGTGAAAATTCTTACTCTTTTTTTCTTTAAGTTCGAATCTTTTCGTCTTTTCTTTCATTATAACAACGGAAAAGATCTGTAAGTATCGCAACGACTCGAGAGTCGCTGCACTCGTCCCTCATTCAAGTTTTTACCACCTGGTGATTTTGGCACACGTGGTCTGAATATTGAAACGTCGAATGGTAAAGTAGAAGCCAGTGCTGTAAAGGAGCGACAGCCGCCACAGTGCCATATGCCTCGCACATCGCGAAGACTCGTAAAAGTATGGCACGCATTTTATTCTTTCGTCACATCCGCTTCGTTCCGAAAGTGCAAGCTGCCGTATCTTTATTTATCAATAAATATTTGTTCGTATATTTATTTATTGATTTATATATATTTATATATATATATAAATATTTGTTCGCGTACTGATTGTCCTTCGCATCGCAACATATTTTTCAATTACAAATTTTTTAATTACAAATTTTTGGTTCGAAAAGAAAGGAACGAGATCAATCCAATTACACGACGATAGCTCAATATATCAATGTGCAATTTATCGCCTTCCAATACAATTCCGCTATCTTCTTAGTTGTGTTATCCAACGGACACCAAACGCAACCCTATATCTTTCTCGTGTAACACGCGTGTGGCTTCTGATACCGGCCATATATCTATCCGGAGGATTCTTTGTAAAAACGCGATATAGCTCCCAGAGTCGATCTTTTTCCTTTGCCCAGAGTCTGTCGGTTTCGTTCGAGAATAGGAACTCGCGACGATACTCCGTATTTCCGACTGGCCGTGGGGACGCGCGTAAAATATTTCGCTCACGTACTTTTAACCTATATCATTTTCCCTTCCGAACGTTATACGACGCAATAGGAAAAAAAGGAAAAAAAACGCTTGATGTGTGCGCCATATTATAGGTTTTTCCTCGCATGTACTGATCCCGCAGGGTCGCCCTTCCATTCAACACAGTGACATTCGCACACGTAACCGTCGCGTATGTTATAAGTTATTGTCGCATTCAGAGTATTACCTTTGTTCTTATGTTATTTTTAAGCCGGTAAAAGCTCACGTATATATAGAAGCATATTAGAAGATTAAAATTGTGACGATGGCGATAATTAATCTATCGTGAAAAAGATACGATGACGTCGGACGCAATAGTGTGAGATATAAGTAAAGAAGAAAACAATAAAATTCTGATACTCTGATGCTATTTTTATTCTATCGTTATACCTCAACGCGACGTGCACAATGCTAAAAGTTCCTATTTATTCCTCTTCGTTTTCGAAACCATTTGAGATACTAAAAAATCCCTTTGGATCTCGATGTTCCAGACAAAAAATATACGCGAGGCTTTTTCGTTCGGCGATGTAGAATTGACCGGACAACGAGCCGAAAGCTTCGCGGACCGCCTGCTTTCCTATCTCGATTTTATATGATGTTTTGCACCCGGAGTCTCGCGAGTACTCGCGGCGCTTCTGGTTACGACAAAGAGCCACTTTTGAAACGCATCGGCAATTCGCGAAAGAATAATGTCTACCGACTGTTCTAGCGTAGAGATCGGAGCCGAAAGGATAGAGCGGACTAGGTTTCCCCAGTATTCGCACAAATATATCTATCTGCTCTGGATGGGTTTCGCTGGCCGTGTATACGGACGTTTACGTATCGCGTTATTGGACAAAAGTTGCACCATCGGTTTTAGACGCGACGCGATCTGATATATCGCCGGGAACGGGATTTTTCGCTACGAGAGGGAGAAACTACGAGACGGGTCATTTTTCTCAAACTGCAGCTGGATGTCGTAACACGAAAAGCGCTCTCCCTTTGCCTTGGCACCTTTCTTTCCCTCTCTCTCCCCCCTTTCCTTGCCAAGACAACGAAATATATGAACTCTATACGCTTTACGAGCTATCGGATTGCGAATCGGTCTGATCGATGCTACCACCACGGCTAAGTACGATCGACGTACGTGCGTTTTTATTTCCCTTACAGGTACATTTGCGCCGAACGTAAAGTAATTTACTCTTGCTTTATCAAATTTGGAATAAAGCGCAAAATTTTGAATAAATTAAATATTTTTATTCTTCATCCATATAGTAAATACATTTTACGTATCGCGCGATATTGTAAATGAATGGAATTTATAAGTATATCAAAAGTTTTAATTTGCCTGCGTAAAATTACATTAGCTATAAAAATATATGAGCTATAATACAAAAGTTAATTAACGTGCATGCATTATCAATATGTTAGCTTTATAAGCGATATGAGTGAGGAAAGTATAACTTTCGGTGCATATATTTATATATATTTCCATGTGTAAAACTGTTTCGAGTCATTCACACACACGAACATTCGGTATATTTGAATGCATATTATTTACGTTCGATCAATATCGTTTCATGTTGTTAGCTATATTATTTAGTGAGGCTGTGCGTGATACGACATTAAATTTGCGTATAACCCATAAAACATTCATTTGCGAATTTTCATTGTTTCACCCAACACTCGATATTATTTAAAGCGCAATTTATCAGCTTTACGCTTATTGTTAGGAAATATTGGGCGATATCAATAAAGCCCGACATAATTTAATCTGGTGCACATTTACAGGTTCTAAATATATTTTAAACTGACGGACTGGAATTAATCTTCCCGCGAGTCGTGCTCGTTTCTATATAAGAGCAACTGTGTCAACACTTTGCCTCTATTATGGATTATTATTAAGCCTAATATATGGATTATCATTAAGCTTAATAATCGGCATACAAACTGATTCTATCGATTTTATTTCTCACCTTCAAAATCCGACATCCGAAGTACGAATTCACTGCATAATAAAAATCGGTGAAGACATTTCCAATAACTGCGTGTTAAAAAAAAGCGGACTATTTGAATCTTCAAATTCCTATTCCGACGTAACAAGTTTGAAGCAGCCGGGTTTGCGAGACTGAAGCATGCTCAAGTGTAGTTTTAGTGCGTAATAAATGGAAGTATTCGGAGTAAATTCAAACAAAGTAATTAGAGAGTTAATTTGTTTATAGAGACAAGTGCCACGCTTCGATTTTCGCGGCGCAAAACTCGATGCCTAAGCCGATTAATTTTTACTATCCCAGCAAAATAATGGCGCATTGCGGCGAGAAGGTAATTTACTCGTTGCTTGGCGATGAAAGGTGATTACCTACTTAACTAAGCAGCAATGGCAGATACCGACGTCATTATTATATCGTATTGCATTGTTCTTAAGCGCTTCATAAATCAAGTGCCAGAACTTTTAGAAAAGGTATTAAACTGCGGAAATATTAATAGAATATTAATATATAAATTCAGGATAAATTCGATAAAATAAATATGGATTTTTATTAAATAGTTCATGTCTTTTCCAAACGTTAGGGAAGTATCATATCGATCGGAAGCTACTTTAATTTAATAAAAAGAAAAGCTATTTGAACGTAGGATAAAGGTACGTCAGTAGAAAGGTTCATTGTGATTGGGCGATTAGACCGCGTTTGGTATCGGCGCTTGCGTTTCAGCGGTAATCTCGTCAATCAAAGATCCAATAAAACGCGATTTCCGTTGAAACCAGGACTTTAATGAGAATCCGATTTGGAGGTGCAGCGATAGCTTCTCATTTGCTTCCAGCGCACGTAATAAGCGTGCCCGCTTCCCCCGCTTTTCTAGGTGCCACGGTCGTTCGTGCGATATTCCAGGGAACTACCCCCTCGTGGCTATACACGCCTCAACCCCCGAGAAAGAGTACGCTCGACCGCAGGTGAATAAGGGATGAGAAAGCGAGTTGGGATTTCTCGTGAAACGGCGACGACGGGATCGCTCTTTGTGAGGTGAGCTTGGCGCCTATAAATTTCCGGTGAGTTGAACACGGGTTTTTAAATCGCGCATCATTGGCGACAAACACGAGAAACGCAAGCGTGGGAGACTTCAACTGAAATTGAAAGTATTTTAAAGTAAACAGGTCGCATTCGGTCGCACTTGAAATGTTGAAGGATCGACGATTAATAAATTACGATTCAGATGCCGGCGAAAGCCGTTCAATGTTATAAGAAATTCTTACTGAGTGCGCTCCTGATTCATATCGCAAGGAATGCGCAAAGCTACGGTTTGCTGGGAACGAGCTTTAAACTCTCCGATAAAAGTTACGGTGTGAAATAATGTAGAAATTTCATTTTACCGTTTTTAACCTCGCTCACATAATGAACGTTCTGTGGCTATTCTCACGCGTTCTTCTTATACCTTAATATCGCGCCTAACTTTTTGTTTCAGCTGTATTCTTTTAAGAATACTTGAAAATAATGTTTTTCATCTTATCTTCATTTCAACTTCATATCTAGATAACTAGAACAAAAGTTGTTTATGTTGACAGCAGAAAATTTAATGAAATATTTCGAAAAAATAATTATTAGTTGGTTATATATTTGTTTTACGGAAGGACAAATAAATGCATTCACAAATTATTGATTGTGGCAGAGAGAAAACAGTAATGAAAATAGAAATTAATTAATTGATTATTAGTTTAGATTAATTACAAGAGGAAAAATGTACGGTATATATTTTATATTTTTTATAACAAGCACAAGAAAAGTGACGAATACCTGCTCGCTTATGTCATTCCGGATATATCGAAGATCCAAAAGAACTTAATCGTGTGAATCGAGCTAAAACGCGTAACTGCATCGATAAATTTACGGTTTGAGTCGATTCTAGAGTTTTAAATTCTGCGTTATTGAAGCAGGGTCGAGATCGGATTGGCCGGAAAGGTCTGAATCTGAAGTGAACATTACGAGTAAAGTCGCTTCTGAGAATGTAAGCAATCTCAAGCAGTCGCTGTTACAACGTAACATGCACAGGAACTTCCATAGAAGCAATTAAATAATGAGATAAACGCATCCTGCCGCCTGCAATGGGTTTGCGAAAATTGTTGAAGTTCTCTACAGCTTCAATTATATTCATAACATTCCATAAATAATTAAAACACTATCATATGCAAACTTTTAATGTAGAACTGCGGGATACTTTACTTATGTAATAATTACAAAGTTTTTTATATCATATTTAACCAATTTCAAGTACGCATTCCTCCAAATACATATTCTAATATATCTCTATATCTTCTTTTTTATTAGCTGATTTTTTAAAATTACAGTTTATATATACAAAGTTTCGGAAGTTTGCAAACGTCTTACGTTGGTTTTTTACACTTATAAAAATATAAAAAATCATTACCATTAAAGGCAGGCGATAGTTTGATAAGTCGAAATATAGGGTTTTATATTCAATTCAATTATTTTATAGGAACAAACTTTTCTGCACGCTATTGAAATTTTATGGAAAATTTTATCCATCAACTAAAGCAGCTGGTTAACTTTCGAGATCTTGCTTCAACCACCACTTCTTCCCAGCTAGCAAAATAAACAATTGCTACCCGATGAATGCGACGGATCGATAACTCCTCGAGTGCTCTCGAGATTGAATAAATTTTATCTCGATAAGAAAGTTCTGACTTCTATCGAACTTCCGTGCTCGAGCTTTTAAATAAAGGTTGTTATCAGTCCAAGTATTTTATTTCCGGCAAAAAGAAGAAATATGATAATGCAAAATTGGAAATTATTCGCTTAACAAGTTTCATATAGAATAAATGTATGTGTTAATATTACTAATGAAATACATTGTTATGTTTTAATGAGTCTTAATAAACATGTAATTAAAGAATAGCGCGTGCGCGCAAAGAAACAAATGTACTTTCAATGTAATTACAATTAAAAATAATTAAATACGTTATTTTTAAATATATTATTCTGTTGTAAAATGACGTTATAAAAATAGAAATCGGTTCAAATATTCTTTGACAATCTTTGGACTTGTCCAAGCAAAAGAAACACCGTTATTAAAATGAGAATTTAACAAGATGATAATATCATTATACGTTGGGATAATAATCGTTTCTCGATAGGTCATTGTTGTCGAAAGGAAGAGCTTCGATAAAACAAGGTTGAGTGTGACTGGCAGAAAAATCGTTATCGAATAAGATCTTGTTCCGCTCTGTCTCGAAGGAAAATAGGAGGGCAGCAATATCGTGAAACCGAAAATAATAAGATATGTCCCGCGGTAAATCGCGTGGGAGCAGATAACAGATACGTAATAAAGACGATTGTCGATAAGCGCCCAAAAACAGAAATGTTGCAATCATTTCTATGCAAACACACACACACACACACACACACCTGTCTCTTATACACATCTAGATGTGTATAAGAGACAGCACACACACACACACACACACACACACCACACACACACACACACACACACACACACACACACGCGCGCGCGCGCGCGCGCAACTACATAAATCATCCTCGCAAGTACGCGGGATTTGAAAGAAAATATTTCGGAGAATTATTTCGAAACTCAGCAGATGTTTTCAGAAATTATTCGAAGCCATCGGAACTGCATTCGCGCGCTACAATAGAAAAGAACATACAAAGTGCGGAGGTGTGTCAAGTTAGGTGAGATTTTCAATATAGCATCCCAATGGTATTGGATATACGTATTGTATGTGGGAATGTATGTGTGGGTACATGTATATATGTACATGTGTGTGTATATGTGTGTATGTGTGGGTGTGTGTGTGAATACGCGCTATAGTTGGTCCATCTGCCTTATCCTATCCGCACGACTTGGCACATTTCCACGCATACAAATTATCAGACATGTCGCAGAATATGCCTGACGTGCTCGAAGTGCAGCCTCAAGAATACGATTTAACTTGAAGAAAATGAAGGACCCATAAATAGATCGCGCACGAAAAATAGAAAGATGCGAAGTATACTAGAACTGCCGCTTTTTCGTACAATTTTGACCCACCCATTACGCTTGTCTCGGAACAATAAAACGATCTCGCGCGCCCGGGAGTAACAATAAAATGATAAAGCCATAAGTTTTGTAACAACTGCAACATTTTCTGCTGCATCCGTGCTATTTCTCATGACGGTCTGGTGGCTGGAAAATGTCACGAAGCAATGTTTCCACGTAACGTTCGCTGACAAGCACAGCAGTTAAAAATTCTGACTTATATAAATCGTTGCTGTTCGTTCGATTCGTGATTGTAAGGTGCGCGGTATAAACAGACTGACATACAACGATAACGTATGAGAGACATTTCATTTCTCACTTACAACGGTTTTTGCTTTTTTTATTTTTCGTGGAGCAATCGGGAACTAAGCAAATTTTTCACACGTGCCGATACCAGCGGGATCGCGCGATATTTGCATAATGATTGAAAGTGATCCGTTTGCAACCGTATTTGTCAATTGGCAAAAGAATATTGGAACTTCGGCTGCGCAAGGCGGCAGCTCTTCTTCGTCATCGTCACTTTCGCGCACGTGCGGAATTGGGACACGGAACGTAATTTCGAGGGAAATCGGGCAACCCGTTCGCCGATTGACTTCGACGTGACTCTCTGTTCTACTCCTACGTTTCTCTCTTTCTTTCGTTCGCTTCGCGCACCCGCTCGTGCCGGTACTGTGTTCCTCCGGCGCTATAACCGTCGGACCTTCGTTACACGAACTAATTGGGACCTGATTAATTAGGGAACTTTGGTTGAATTACAGCGCGACTCTACGCGTCGCGGTCTACGCCGGAAGCCTCGAAAATGCGAAGAGTATTGCGGTTCTGCCAAAGCGACGCCTGGACGCGAGTTAATACAACCACGAAAGGATTGTTAAAACAAAGAGGAAAATTAGGCCCGACATTCCTGAACTAAGCACAATAAAGGGAATTAATCCTACAATGGGTCAATATTGCTGGCACTTTAAAAGGTAATTAAATAAGAAAGGAATTTCTTTTATTGGAAAGGATATCAATTAAATAGGTAAAATTAGTGCTATTACTGTTGCCGTTAAACAAACAGAAAGTCTATCGATATTGAAACAGGATGTTGGGTATCAATTAACTATCAAATTACACAAAAAGTCGTAAGTATTGTTTAATTAATTCACGTGCATGCGCGCTGTTTTTGCGTGTTATAGTTCGGGAATAAACACGTTTCATGAATTTTTCCAATCGCTGTGTATTCTCGAAGAGATCGAAATACAGAGGGAAAAGCTTTGGATTTTACGCAATCGTACATTTGTAAAATGAGGTCCCTAGAGGCCGATATTTGGGTATCTTCCGTCGCGCATGATTTTCCGGGCGTGCCGTACGCGATATCTCTTCTTCGATGTCGCAACATTATAATATAACGCATATATTCCATGGAAAATATCCCTATATATTTTCTTCATTCATTTTTGCTTACGATCAGATATCGACAATTTTACCTGTTTTTTTCATATACATATACATACGCGACGAATTATTTTTTTCTTTATTTGAATATGCAAATATTGAAGATTATATGTATGAAAACATAGCGCGCAGTTGCTCTTTAAAACTAATTAGAATTAGTTTTTTAAAACTAGTCAAAACTAGAATCAGTTTATTTTCATTTTAAAAAGTCTCACTATATATTTGTTATTTTACTTCTAAAAAACAAAGTTTTACTTCAAGTTAAAATTGTTAAGGAAAATGATAAGTTTTTAAATTAACTAATAAGTATAAAATTGACAGAAAAAAATTAAATTAAGTTTTCTTAAATAGCTAAATAAGTATTAATGTATATAAAATGATTTATTCTTTTAAATATTCAAAAATCGTTCCAATATTTATTATATTATCAAAACCAATTTCCCTGTAAGATTAAGTAATATATTTAATCCACAATTATCTACAAATTGAAGATTCCACAATCCATCAAGCGTCATAAGACCGCTCCGAAACACTCGAGTTGCCCCAAGAGAAAAAGGAAGAAAGCCGAGAAGAGAAGAGAGATAGGTTAAAAGAGTTTCGGCCCCGTCGTGAAGTCCAAGAAATATAACTGGACATTACTCAGCCTCGAGTTTCTTATTATACCAAGGCTGTTTCCAAGGACTCGAGGTACTAGCTCGGTCTAGAACCACGTACTTCAAGCTCGACGACGTAGCTCTTGACAAACCTTAAATTTCATGCGAGAATTTATCGCGTCGTCAAACGAGAAAGGATTATCATTTTATCGTATACATTTTGCTTGCGTGGAATTCAGAATCGGTCACTCGTATCGCAAATTCCTTTTACAAATCTACTGTTGATTACTTTGGCGGCATTCCGACAGTTTTTACTCCGTCGTAAGTAAAAGCTTTGGCGAATTTGCGGTGTGTAAAATCGAGGCAACATTCATCGTACTCCTCGAAGCGAAATCAAGATCTGGCCGTTGTCCAGTCGAAGACTCAGTCGCATTGATTCCGCTAAAAACATAAAATTGTGACCGGTCAATACACAGTGTACTCGAAATCGTTTTACAATCTTCTCAGAAAGAGATAGGGCAAATCAAATTTCCTAACGCTTCTTCGCAGCGGCTAGAAGCTTTTTATTTCTCATTATGCAGACTCGCTTCCGTTATAAGATTCTACTTTACATTCCTTTAACTCGGTCCATTCGTAGCGATTTTTCTAATGGGATAAGGAAATAAGTAATCAGATAAAGTAGGCAAATCTGAATTTTTATTCGTTGGGCGTGACGCTTTATTTCTCGATTTATTCAAGAAATTAGACGGACTGTTGGCTACTTTAAAATTCTCTTCGTATATTTTTTCAAGAAAAATTTTTGCAGATTACATCTAAGCTCCCTAATCTTCATATTTTTCACATTTAGAAAGAATGCGTCGAAATATTATTGGTTGAATTTCACGCAATATGTAATAGACTGTAATAACAATTCTAATAAATGTTGAATAATATAAAAGATATAGCCAGACAAAAACTTTCAATTACTTCTTCTTTTATATTTTAATTTGGTGCATGTTCGTGCGTCATAGGGAATATTCAGCATACCTTTGATGAATTTTTAATAGTAATTATTCGTAAATGAGAAAGTATGCTAGCCAGATATTAACTAAACTATAATAAGTTCGTCGATATTGCGAGATTAATGAAGTTGGAAATAGATTATCGGTAATCTGGCGAAACTTTGTTAGTTGCGCATAAACTTTCTTACAATAAACGCATTTAGGTGCCATTATTCTGTTTGATTATTTTTTAACACATTGGTTTATCTTAAATGAAAAAATAAATACTGTCAATTAACAGCAATAAAAATAAAAAGTGGCAATGGAGGAATATCGTCTAGTATTGTGTATTACGATGAAATTTGATAGCATAATTAGTTTTATTTTAGTGTAAAATCTGTAAAAAAATTCTAACAATAACAAAAAACTTGTGTATAAAGAATCAGCATAGCTTGTTGAAATCTTTAATTTTATCATTAATTCTCTCGCTTTAATTCTTTTTAAACTTAAAAGACACATGATTAAAGAATAATTTTCAGGTAATGCTCAAACTGTTATTTGAAGATGAATTCTTCTGTAGGTATACATTCGTGATTGTAAGAGGAATTATAAAAATTTATTATTAAATTATCAACAAATGAAATATTAGGAAATATACGATTTTTTATCTTTCGAGAAAATATGTCGACAACTTATACACAGATGTATTCTATTGGGCAATGAATACCAAATAATAATATTTCTATATAGCAATAAAGTTATTTTGTATATTAAAAATTAAATTAAACATATTTTTCAAACAACTAAATTATTATATTTCAATTGATTTTTTAGCATACGTGATTCTCGCCATCCAAGGTTTACCCAAGTTCGATAAGCTCTTGTTCGGTCGGACACTGTCGTGCATTTACCAACCACAGGAAAGCTTAAATGCTCACCTTATAAAACGCGAATTTTATCTATGTAAATTGCAATTAAAATAAATTTACATTTTATTTTAGTTTATTAGAAACACACTAAAATGTTGAGCCTCAGCTTTTTCACTGAAAAGATTGTGAATTTGTCGACTAATTGTATGTATCAAAATATAAAATTATAAAGAAATATAGTCTGCAGATAATTTTATATTATATTAATTAAAATTAAGACGCATAATATGATTAAATAACCAATGCAAGTTAATAATTCTTATGTAATTACATCTGAAGTTGTACCTAGCAAATACCAAATGTTCTTTAAACTATTCCAAAAAGTGCTGCCATCTTCGATCGGACAAATAGATACGAAAAATTTATCAAAATCGATAAAAAAATGCGTTGACTTCTTTTAAGATAAATTTAATTTTAATCTTAACTTTTTTAATCTAGAGAATTGTAAAATATTCCATATACAAATATATTCAAATATATAGATTTTCATTTTATTAATAAAGTAAAAATATTATTTTTAAAGTAAAGTTCATTTTTAAAGTAAAGATGGATACCGCAATTATAATATTAACAATAATTAACAGTAATTTAACATGATTTTTATTTTCTCTAACAATAAATCGTTTCATTAGTTGTAACGTATTCGGAGAAAAAAGATTTAATTATTATCATCAATATTATCAATGTAGAGAAAATAGGCTATAGACTCATCAATTCCTTTTGAATAATTTATTTTGTCGTACAGTGAATCAGTAATTTACAAATTTATTTAACTTGGTTTCGACGAACTTGGTGAATAATGTTTTTCTTTGCGGTTAAATAATTTATTTCTTCACTTGAAAAGTATTTATTTATTTATTCATTCGAGAAGTATATTCTCTGGAACATCTTTGACACACTTTGACATATGTAATCATTTTTCACAATAGGATGAAAAATTTTTATAACGTTTCCCTAATTTATACTGTATAGCATTTTTCGATTGAATTGCATTCAAAAACAAAATATCGATTAGAGAAAAAACCATAACAATTTTATCGTATTATGTTGCAAAAATTACAAGACCGACCGATCGATCGATCAATTAATTACAGACTCACAATTTATTTACAGTGACTGTGATGTAGTCACAAATTGTAGCATCAAACCCCGTGATACGTATGCATTGTTTATCGCATACGTCAACCGTAAACCTCAAATTATCAAGGCAAATGATATTTTTGACGCTATCGCATCTAATTAACGAGTCAGGGCATAGGTACTTGGTGTCCAAATATACAAACTCGTATTGATTGATGGTTTGACCGAAATCGAGTGTAAAACCGCAGACGTATTCATTGGATAATGGCTATTATGCCTACTTTTGCTTATGACTAATTTATCGTTATTTATATATACATACATGGCACTATTTGTATTTAATATTAATAATTAAATATTAATAATTAAATATATAAAATTATTTGATCAATAATTTATTGTTAATTCATTGTAAAGATATAAGATTAAAGTATCGCTCGCGCAAATATTCAAAGTATTCAGAAAGTATAGAAGCAGCGAAAAAAACGGCGAGCAATACTACCTCCGTACATTGCGCATGCCAGATTGTGGTCGATTCTACAGTCCTATTCTACAATCCTGAAACGACGCGATACCGCAATCGTATCTTTTTCCAGCTCTCATTTCGCATCTATCGAAAACTCATTTGCCGCGAAAATTGTTTTTTTGACGTCAATACGATGCGGCAGGTAGATAAATTATCTGGTTCCGATGACCGCCCATTTTGTCGCTGGAAAATATCTATTGTCGAATGCTTTGATGTGCACGAGAGCTTGTTATTAATGCTTTCATCGAAAACTCCGATTCGATGCGTCACCACTTTCGATTGCTCGGCTAGAACGCGCGGGCAATGTTCGATTTCCGCGAGACTACCTTTTCCCAACGTCAGCATAACGAGCGAGCATGAAGGGCGACATCCACCGTGACGCTTAACTCGCTGCTTTATAGCTTTGTAATAACAAAATGTATAATGGTCGCGAGAATGCAACGACGACGGAAAATGCGGCGATGGGCGAACGATAAACCGCCTTGCGTACGATAAGCCGCCTTGCGTACGAAAAACCGGATATTATTTTCCATAAATCGCCAAGAATCGCTTTTGTAGTAACAACGTTGCGCATTTCGCGCAATCGATATCTCGCGGCATACAAATTAATCGTAATAGATTGCAGTTCATAAGCGCGGATACGCCGACATCGCCGATAGTGGCACGAACGCGCGTAAACACGATTTCTCGTGGGCAATGGTGATCCGCATACAACCTGGTAGCAATAATCCAACCAGTCAGCCTTTCGTCATTCGCGATGCGTTGGCTTTCTCGTTCGATAGTATCCGCGAGTATCGGATGTCCAGCATGATTCGGGAGAACGCATCTGCGCCGGCACACGTGTCCGCCGCGTCCAGTGCTCCTGGCGGCTTTATACACGTACCCTTTATGGACAGAGCATATGGGTCACTGCCAGTGACAGGGAAATACTGCTGCTGCTGCTAACTACTGCCTTTTGCTCTAAGTTATAGCGGCGCGCGTATGGATCCAGTGCCACACTCGCGCCGTTCATAATTTTTCCTCTTCTCTTGTGTCCACTCCTCCAACCTTGTCAAACGGACGCTGCGTGCGCGTTTGAAGTATTTTCAAAATCGTCTTTAGACTCAGTCAGCGAGGGAAGATTTGCAGAAAAGTTTGCGCCACATCTCCAAAGTCGCTGACCGCGTCAATTTGCAAATGAAGCTATCCTTTTAAAACCACAACACATTTTTTTTTAGATATTAGAAAATACTTCAACTACGCATTCTAAATTAATCTTCATTTCGCTTGTCACATTCATATTTGTAGATAATTAATAATTTTTTCTTTTTTTTTAGTTGAAGATTGGTTTGCCGTAGCTTTATTCAATAATCATGAATTCGTTTCATTTTCCGCTTCTTCGAATTCAACTCAGACCATTTAATTTTCATGGAACCATTACGCTAAGGAAATGCTGAAAACTTATTTCGCAATTGTAACTTGTCTCTCCTTGACTTTTGCATTCCATGCATAAAGAATACACAATTATCGTTAAAATTGTGACGAGAACTTAAATGAATGTTAAACGATAATGTATATTGTATTACAATAAAACTATATAAATTATCCAATTTCTTAATTATCAATAAACTTTTAACTCTACATTCACGATGTATGAAATATATCGCTTCGTATTTGAGAAAAGACCACAGAGCTTGAAATCTTCAAAGTCGATGAAGAGGAAATGTTCTCTTCGGTGTAAGTTGGCGATGACCTCTTCAACTCGCTCGCTCTCGACCGTTCCTTTTTATTCCTTAACCACTTTGGTGAAGTCGCCGATATCGTTCATGTCGATTCGGCTTTTCTACTTGGCGTCGCCTGATCCACTCGAGTGTCCTTTGAATTTAAACTCAGTCGCGAGTTTCGCGTAATGAGGAAAATATGACTAGACTTCTGCGCGCCGAGTCGCCTCAGCAAGCGTTCAAATTATCGTTATGACGGAGACGTGACGTGAAAGAAGATGCACTTTCTATTTGATATATACTTCACGCTATCGTAATTACGCGAGTAATTTACTTCTGCAATCAAAACTATAACAGTTCGTAACACTGAACTATGTTCAGTTAAGAAAAATGAAAAACGCAAATTTATATGTATCTCCTTACTAAATTGCATTTTTCTTAAATTAGCAAAATTCTCTACGCGAATATAATTATCGAGATTTTATTGCGGAAATAGACATAATTAAACTTAAGTAGTCAACTGCCTAAACTCTAACACATAATTATAAACTCAAGTAATCAGCTGCTTATTCATGTAAAGTAAATGTATTTAATTATGCCAGTTAATATATACACTCACGATAATCTTTCTCAGCGATTCTTCCTTATTGCCTGTCACGAATACATATATCAGAATTCCGCGATATTATTAGAAATATGTTTCTTTTCGCGACTATACTATTCCAAAGGCATCGCCTCACGATCGTGTAATGCTTAAAATTTCAAGCACGTGCTTCAGGTAGTGGATTGCTAGGCTTTCCTCACGAATGTGCGGACTTATGTGATTCCCCATTCACGAAGAATCGCGCTTTATAGATCGTATCGTAATTACGCAAATTTTTTTAACTGTTTAACTTCTATTCAAGACAAAATAGGTTTCATCTTTAATCTACTTTACCAGTTCCAAGGGCTAATATACTCTAGTCTTAAAAAGTATATGTTTCTTATTCAAAAGAAGTTATAAGATACATCGTAAACTCGTACTTTATTCGCGTGGATGTTGAAAGTAAAAAGCAAACAGACTCTAATGAGCAGATTACACGCAAAAGAGAACTATGAAATGTAATTTGCTATATGTGCTTGCGTGCTCCGTCACATAATAGCATTGCAAAATTAGAATTGATAAAATCTATTACGAATTAGAGGAAATCTAGAATCTTTAAAACTAAATTGACCACCTACCTTTGGGAACGTAATTTGTTATTAAATCAGAATGTATATTTTATGTGTTTAATTATTCGTAATTGTTCTTTTCTATATATATATTTAATATACATTACTATAATTTTTTCGCAATAAGTGATTGTCATATTTTAATTCCATTGACATAAAATCTGAGAAGACAGTTATAGAAAAAAGCAAAAAATTCCAAAAGATTATGCTGACATTGTTGCAATATTACATGCAAATTTCTTATTTTTATTCAATTTATTAAAATACATACATGCATATGCATTTTAGCATTGGATAATAGTGTCTATATTAAAACTTTTAACGCATTATAAAAGACAAGATAAAGAAAATAACAATTTAGTGTAATTAATGTTTATCAATTATCATAACTCGCTGTTAATAGCTCATACACGAGATATAGACAATTTGGCATCTGGCGTTCGTAGAATAACATCGGTTGTTATTTTAACATCATCCATGCTGATAGTCGTTACAAATCGAAATCGTCGCACCAGATTTACAACTAATGTCCCCACAGATAGCAATGCATATCTTTGACCTAAAAGTGGAAAATGTAAGGAGGAAAAGTTAATAAATCGATACCTCAAACAACGTCTTAATATTTAGCGAAATATATTGAATATACATATTTTATAGCAAACTTTTTTCGTTTGACTTATTTAGTCTGAAAATTATTCCTCAACAGAAAATAAAGGCCATGAATTTTAATAGAAACTAAATACGTAACACGATATGATAGATAAATACTTTAACAAAATTTTTCCAAAACTCGCAATTTATACCATTTTCAAAATAAATGGCTCATATTAGAATACCTACCTAGACAATCTCTCGGGCCCGTACCAAATGGAATATACGTGTAACGAGGGCGGCTTGACAAATTTTCGGGCGAAAATCGTTCGGGGATAAATTCTAACGGCTTATGCCAATACGCAGGGTTACGATGAATAGCAAATACTGGAATCATAACGTAACATCCTTCCGGCAAAATACACGATTCTGGAATCGGTAAAGTTCCCTTTCGTAATTTGATAAAGTAATGTAATTACATTAATCTATATTCATTTATATAAATTTCATCCATAGACTCAGTAAATGTGCTGTAAAAATACCAAGCTTAATATCTCCTGTAAGATGACGGTAAATAAGAGGTGCTATAGGGAACAATCTTAATGTTTCTCGGAACACCATATAAAAATATTGCATAGAAAAGAGACGTTGGGCATCAATTTTATCATTATTGAACGTATCTGATATTTCCTGTCGCAGTTTATCCTAGAGAAGAAGCAATATACACAAAAAAATAAGATAGAAAAAATAATAAAAAATCAAATAATATTACTCAAAATAAACTTAAACAATATCCTGAACAAATAATTATTAAACAATTACTATTTTATATAATACAAATGAAATATTTTTTCATCTTATGTTATTTTGTTTTTACAGTTCACAGTGTTGTAAATATATTTCTGTATATACGATGTGTTATTCTGCAATAATAATTTTATTAAATTTTACTTGTATTTCTGGATGCATTCCTAGCATGAGCATAATAAAGGATGCCATCTCCGTAGTAGTATTTTGAATCTGTAAAACATGAATTAGTATGAAACATAAATTATAAATACGATCGTATTATTTTAAGGAGATCCTGGACGGACCGAATTACCGACATTTACAGTCAACGTCACTACTTTGAATTGGCTTTATAGATCGCAAAATCCTTTTACAGAATTAAAGTATACATACTAATGAAAAGTGGAAACTATCATTTTGTATTAAAACTGAAAAAAATGTAAAAATAATATTTTATACTATATACGAGAGCGTTTAGTCGGTATGGTAGAGCTGTCAGTTCGTGAAACATTTA
>NJRP01000151.1:498074-517263 GCA_003063835.1 Aphaenogaster floridana | reverse complement strand
TTGGCTCTTATGGCTCTTGCAGACCAGCGCGATTTAGTCGCGCGCGACGCGCGATATCCAATGGGCGTACCGTGTTTCGGGTCATGTCTGTACGCTCATTGGATATCGCGCATCGCGCGCGACTAAATCGCGCTGGTCTGCCGGAGCCATTACTTTTAGAACCAACCAATCAACGCAGAGTGTTGATAAGACGAACTCAACAGTTGTGTCTGCTGAACGCGCCTATTGGTCGATACATCAGCCTGCGCGCTCCCATTAACACCAACTTAAAATTCATCCAGAAAACCCATAAAAATCGAAGGTAATTAAAACCAATGATCTCGCGAACGATCAAAAGCGATCCTTCGATGCAAAACCGGAACAAGGTGATAATAATACACGAGCGAGGCGTGCGCCAGACGCGCTACTCCCGAGTCCCGTGGCGAGTATTCGGAAGTATTCGCGGGCGGAATCGGCGCTGCTCCGTACGGCCGGCCGCGTCGCTACCGTGCGCCGCACTATGGCCGCCGCGTTTGGGTGTTGTGGACACTGAACTTCGCTGCAGGAGGGACCTGAGGGATCGCGGCAGCCGTCGCCGCCGTCGCCGTCGTCGCCGTCGCCTCCTCCTCCCCCGTCGAGCGGAGGCCCTTCCCCGCGTGGAGCCGTACCGGTCCACGCCACGCACGCCGTCCGTGCACTCGCGCGCGGGCCGCCCCGCGATCACACGGAGCGCGTGAGGTGTTGCGAGGCGCGATCATCGTCCTCGGGGAACGATGACGCGTGCACGTCGTTGAGCGAGGCCGCCGCCGGAGCGCGGGGACGACAGCACGGGTGAGTTGCGCGTCGACCGGTCGCCCCTCCCCCGCGCGGGTGGCACGTGGGGGGCCCACCACGCCGCGGCCGTGCGGACGCGACGCGACGCGACAATCGCGTCGAGTCGATCCGATCTCGATCGCGCGTGACAATATTTCGGGAGCGAGCGCGCGCGCGCGCGCACGCTCGCTGACTCGCTTGCGCGACGCATCGCGAGAAGGATATCGCCTCCGCCACGGGATACGAATCACGCGATCGAGAATCGCGGCTCCGACCGTCGCGATCGTCCTCCTCGTCGAAGGCGTTCGAGCTTGCGCGCTTGTTAATTAGCCTGTTTGCCGCTTTCACCGTGACTCAAGACCACTTTGAAGGAGAGAGAGAAAGAGAGAGAGAGAGAGAGAGAGAGAGTGAGAGAAGGAGCATGTGTGTGCGCGTGTGTGCGAGAAAGAGGGGGAGAGAGAGAGAGAAGTGTGAGATGTAGGCATAAATATTATATGTTGAAGTATATATTAATAGACTGGATATTCTCTAATTTCGTGAGTTACTTTATATTGGTGATGTGAAAATATCGCGATTTGTTTCTCATGTTTGCTTCAATTTGTAGAGCTTAAGAGGACTGGGTTCTCGGAGGGTAGATGTCTTGTATTTGCTTTGCATCAGGAAACTGTGATCGTTTGGTTTGAAACATATCTGAGAAACATAACTAATATTTATATGTTGTTTGTAAGTTTATATTGAAACTTGATTAATATTCGACTCGAGGATGTTCGTCGAAGACCAACATATGCAATAGATTCGTAGATACGAGCGTGATACTTTTAAACGACGACGCTTTTGTATGTTTTCATTTGATACCGACAAATCAGTAGTATGCAAATACGCTAAGGTTTACACTAAGGCTGTAGAAAATTATCAGAGTTTAGCGTTCCGTTACATTATCTCTGTAAATAAGGCGCAACGCATACATGTAGTTTTTCTTATCTTTTACAAAGACACCGAGTGGCGAGCATGTTAGCAGTTATATGTCTTTGCCAAATCGTCTTTCAATCATTATTGATGGCATAACTATACGGTTCAGGGGGTGGATGATAGGAATTTACTGAAAATCCAAGATCAAAGCCATTCAAAACGCTGGAGAAAGACGGAGGAGCTTCGGAGGAGGGGGAGATGTCTGCTGGCACCCAGGGCGAGATTCGGGTTGGCCCTTCTCATCAGGTTTGCCATACATATCTTGAAAAACTTTCTTGCTAATTAACTTGTTTTGCACAATGTGCCTATCTCGGGGCTTGCTCTATTAGCATAGACGTTTGTTGCAACGTAAGGGGCGTGTGGACAAAATCTCGAATTGTCATCCTCCCTGCATTAATCGATCACTGTTACATAATGATTCTACATGTACACAACCGTTATGATTCTATTTATAGGTAAAAGAGTCCTTGTCTTAAGTAAAAAATTGTATTTTTGCTCCGCGGTGATAAAGTTTCTTGTATGGAAAGCACTTGTAATGGTCGTGGAAAAACGCTATCAATCTGCATATTTCATTCCTGATTAAGTAGTTGGTCGTAGAATCAAAAACTGCACGGAAAGAACGGTTTTGCTAAAGTATCTAAAAATTTGGCCAGATACAGATCTGAAAATAATTTTGTTAGACCATCAAAAGTAACTACGTGGGACACTCAAACATTATGATAATGCTACAAAAAGTTTTGATATTCTAGCAACTATTTTGGGCGTCCTACATAATTATTTTGATGGCCCAACAAAATTATTTTCAGATTTGTATCTGGCCAAATTTTTAGATATTTCACCAAAACCATTCTTTCCGTGTGGTTACCTTGGAAATATAATAATGTTCACAGTTAAAAGTATATATAATATATAATAATATATATATATATATATATATATATATATATATATATATATATATTTATACACTACCACTCGATAGTTGGAACATCTCTAAATTTTCAAAAGAAAGTTTAATTAATTTTATTTACTAACATTATAAATGTACGAAAGTTTATGTTGTTTAAATCTTAAATTTTATTCCAATAGTATACGTCTAAAGATAAAAATTGATATTTTCAATAAAATAATTGTATCTATAAAGAATCGTGTTTTTACCTAAAAAGTATAGAGTGCTCCAAACTTGAGCGGTAATGTGTGTGTGTGTATATATATATATACAATATTCAATTATGAGAAAAGATATTCGCGCGTCATATCTATATTACGAAAATAAATTGTATTTCTTATCGCATCAATGGCACAATGTAATTATTGTCAAAAAGTATACGGGCTGTCTCTTGAGCAAAGAAACGCGAAGGAAAGATTATGGGGATCTTCACACGCTCTTTACATCAATAAATCGGATAAATGTAAACGAATGTAAAACGAGTTACACATTCGCGCGTGTACGTTACGTATATATGTGTATTTGCGCGCACACGTTTATTAAACAGATACGCACGCGCGTACGGATAGTTTGAAAAGTAATGCAGATCGAAAAGTGTACTCCGTGGAGGAACATTACGTAAATATATACGTATGTACACGTGTAATCTAATCTGAAATGTATGAAATACGCGGATCAGTCTTGAAGTTTCTCAACAATAAGACCGATAAGGTACCCGGGATCGGCATATACGACTCCGTGCAGAAAAACTTGCATTTCTTTCGCGTCGCACGCCAATTCCGAACATTTCCTGCGACGGTAAATGTCACGTGTTTAATGTAAATCCGAGGATGCGTTGCGATGGGACACTTTATGTTAATCGGGGGGACATTTAAGCCACGATCGAAGCCGTGAAAGACACATCGATACGTTTAAGTGGCAGTTTTATGTGAAACTTTTAAAATTATTACGTAGATAAAATTGGACTCTTACGCATTCCGGTTTCCACCCGATGGTTCAACTAACGCATCGCGCATTAAAGAGCTTCGAATGTTTCAGGTGTAGACCGATCTCGTCTGCAATACGTGAAACGTATTCGTTAAGCTCTCCTGCGATACTTGTTGTATCACACGAACGAATTGCCACGTGAATAAGCCGGCGGAAAGTCTTTCTTTGCAAGCGGCAACGCGCTGTGCGTTGAAAATACGTACTTGGGAGACCGAGCGCAATAAAGGTGGTTTTTAATTGCAGTTTATTTGGCATGAGATGACGCTTTCTTAATTTGGAGTGGTGTTCAGTCACGGTGAAGTAATTAATTGATACGGCTGATAAGCGGAATCAACTCGCCTTCGCACTGTTCGTACCTGTTGGCATACAACAATTATTCGCGATTGCTTACTTGAACCATCTGTGAGCACGAGCGCTTGTACGGACTGTCCTGAAACCTGACGAAGTCACCTTTCACTTCGAACGCTCCCCAACGCGCAGGATATCCCGTGTATCAGAGATATCACTGTCCAACACGGATTTTAGACCACAAATCAGACAAGGTGATTTTTTATAGATTTTTTGTTGCTGAAAACTAATCCGCAAATGAAATTGTTCTATTACGTCACGTTTTTGAGAAAATTGGACTTAAAAGTGCCAAAAATGACATTTTTAAGTTCTTTTGAGCTAAAATAGCTAAAAAAATGTGACGTGACAGGGCAATTTCATCAGCGGATTCGTTTTCAGCGACAAGAATCTATAAAAATCAACCATTATGTTGGCTGATTTTAGTAAAAAGTTAGTTATAGATAAATTAAAAGAAGGGAGCTTAAACATTATAAACTATTTTTATTTGCACCAAGCAATTTCATTCATTGCGAATTTGTTTTTAACGACGAAAAATCTATAAGAATCACCTTGTCTAGTTCGTGATCTAAAAAAGAAGTTTAAATTTGTCGGACAGTGTATTCGAAGCGATATCAGTAAACGCCGTTAAAGAACGTGCGAAGAGGTGAAGCTTTGTTTTCATTCGTTAAAAAACTCCGCGTTTACATCTGCGATTAATCGTCAGCTTGTACATTCGCCTTTTCTTCCTCTTGGTTTTGTATACGTTTTGCAAACATTCATCAGCAACACGTGGCGGATCGTGACTTTATAAAACGATAATTATTACGCAACTTGTATACTTGCAAATGTGTAACTTCTATTTTTAACACGTAATCATCATAGACGGCGTGGTCAAATCGCGTTTATGACATGCGCGTTTATTTCTGAATACGTGTCTCTTGCGCGTATTTTTATAAGCAAAGAAAAGGGGGATTGCAAAGTAGACGCGATTTTTCTTGTTCGCGTGCAGGATACTGAAAAAGGAAGTCGTAAAGTATACAAAAAAATACAGATAAGAAAAAATAAATGTATAACTTCGTTATCGATACCTTTTTTCAAAAAGAAAGAAAGGAACGGACTTAGAGAGTGATTAGCTCGTGAAAATTAGCCCATGTTGAGAAGGCAAGCCGCTGTGTCATATTTAACTAACTCGCTTTGGCATTATCGGTGCTAACCGCGCGCAATCCCGAATTTTGGGATTTACAGGAGTTGGTTTCTTGTCAGGCCCGTTTGCCTGAGTATCGGCCGGGTATACCCCCCGGAGAGCTGCCACCCGATCCAGAATTCTCCAAGGAGCGCGAGGAACTAAAATGGGTACCGGCCATGGCGTTGGACGGGGATCTGCTCATGTACTTGAGGGCGGCCCGTTCAATGGCCGCGTTTGCCGGTATGTGTGACGGTGGTTCTCCAGATGATGGTTGCGTGGCCGCTTCCCGAGACGACACAACCATCAACGCATTGGACACCCTGCACCACTCTGGCTATGATCCCGGTAGGGCGCTCCAGGCACTTGTCAAATGTCCCATACCGAAAAGCGTCGACAAGAAGTGGTCCGAGGACGAAACTGTACGTGCCACTCTTCGTTCTTTTATTGACAACATTATGGGTTTACTGACCACAAGAGAGAGTTTTCTAACGGACGGATTTTTGTCCTTTTCGTTGTTCCCCGCAGAAGCGATTCGTCAAGGGCCTACGGCAGTTCGGAAAGAATTTCGCGCGTATTAGGAAGGATCTTCTGCCTCACAAAGACACGGTACAAATTTTATTCTTCATTCACGAATTTTCTTTTCTTACCTGCCTACTGCTACTACAAGTTTATTCTTCTCATTTACATTTTTTTTCTTTGTTTCTGTAAATAAATTTACGCAATTAAGTATTTAAGATTAAAAAAAGAAAATTGGAAACTACAGAAAATACAACTATATAATATAAACGTACTGTACTGTTAAATTCCTGCAAAGATTTCTCATTCTATAAAATCTTGTTTAAAATAAAATTGACAGGTGGAATTTTTCTTAATATGTGAAAAAGCGACAGGATTATTGTAATTAATAAAAATTACTTTACATATAAGTAATTTCTGTTTTTTAATTTAATTAACGAATATGTAAAAATCCAAATCTTTTGTATCCAATGAATTTATTACGCTAAGAGAAAGTTTTACGACGCAGTAAAGTGTCCATTTTGCCCGTACCGATTGTCTTTGATCTCTGCACAGCCGGAGCTGGTCGAATTCTACTACTTATGGAAGAAGACACCGGGCGCAAATAACAATCGGCCACATCGACGACGCAGGCAGAGCTCGCTGCGGCGAATCCGCAATACGCGCAACTCACGCGCCGGCACACCTAAAGAGGAGATACCCACGCCTACTAAGGACGCACAGCCGACGGCCAACATTAGCGCGAAGGAGGCCGTGTCCGAGGCTGAGACCGTGCCTGTCGGCACCCCGGCCAGCCACAATCCCGGCGGCGAAATCAGTTCTGTGACCGAGGACGACAATTCGGAGGAGGATAGTGACTCGCGTGACACCAACACGAACGGCACGGCGCACTCGTGCCAGCACTGCTTCTCCACCAGCTCGAAGGACTATCAAGTAGCTGGGAAGGATCGATTGTTGCTCTGCGCGGAATGTCGGTCGCACCTAAAGAAGACCGGCGAATTGCCGCCCGCGCCGCCCTATCTGTTCCGCCCGGTGCCCGCGGAATCGCCTGAGAGTCCCGGTAGGATGCGCACACGGAACAAGGCCAAGGAGACACCGAGACCAGCGAGACCGCGACGAACCGGTGGCACGGATACACCCGATCAGGAGAAGCAGCTGCAACAACAACAACAGACCCCCGATAAAAGCAAGAAGAAGTCGTCCGGCAAAGCGGACACGCCCAAGAAGGGTCAGAAACGCTCGAGTCAGACGGACGACGCCTGTAACGACGAGGACAAGGACGCGCAGAAGCGTAAGCGCGGCGGCGAACGGCCCGATAGTCCGTCCGAATCTCTCACTACTGATAGCAACTCCCTCATGGATGAACCGGAGAGAGAAACGGAAGGCGACGCAAACGAAAATCAACCGACGCCGCCGACGGTCGCCAGTGTAGCTGGCGCGGAAGAGCCCGTAAGTAGTCCGGCCGTCACGACGCCGGAGGAGCCATCTGAGCCGACGCCGGCGTCTACCCCGGTGCCGGCCGTGATACAGAGCCTGCCAATATCAGTACCAGTGATACACAGTTTGGAGAAGAAGCCGCCCGGCTTGCTGGATCAAGAATCAGTGGATCAGAGTAAGATAATGGACCAGACGGAAGACATGCCATTAGCCATGAATCAACCGTTGAATTTGGAACCAATGCCGATTGAATCAACGATGTCGCCAACGATGTCTAACGAAGAAGTAGGCAAAGAGCCTGAACCGACACAACTGAACCTGAGCACGTCTGCGCAGCAAGTTGGAGCAGGTCCCAGCGACCCAGGTCCCACGGCTACGGCTCGCAATCTGTCGCAAACTATACCTGGTATCATCACGAGCGTAGGCTCGCAAGCAACTATGCCAAACTCTCAAATCCCGGTGATATCGCCCAGTCAACAACAGAATGCTGGCGTTGGTGGACTGCCGACAAGTTTAAGTATGCAATATGTACAACCACCACCGCCGTTACCAGTGCAGAACGTACCACAGAACCTATCGCAGAGTATACCACCGCAGATGGCGAATAGTGTTCCGCCCAACGCGCAGAATATGGGACCAACGAATCTTCGTAGTCATGTGACCGAGAGTTTGCAGAGTTCCGCGCAAACGTTGCCACAGAACATGACGGGGCCACCGCCGTTGAACCTTAACATTTCACAGAGTGTGTCAGCCAGTATTGGTGGCCCGATTGGCCAAATGCCGCCGATGCCCAGCCCGCCTTCGCAGCCGCTCGGCTTGACCGTGATGTCGTCCGATAGCAGAAACGCCGAGAGGATGGCGGATGAGAGACTGTCTGTGAGCGAGCGGACTCGAGACAGCAGACTTTCCGACTCTCGTATGGTGTCAGAACGTGTTTCGGAGCGGACGAATGAGAATAACGAACCGGAACGTCCAGAACCGAATAATCTATTCCAACCAATACAGTCTGGCGTAATGCTGCCGATGGAGAAGCCCGTGGGTATCTACAATTTGCCTGGGACGCCGCCGATGGAACCGCAGAACTTGAAAATCAAGCAGGAGATCATACCACCGGAACCGGATCCTCTGCAAAGTTTAAAGGAAGTTAAGGTACCGGGCTTCCAAAGCTCCTCTTTCCCCGGTCCGAGCCTGGACAATATTAAAAAGGATCCGGATGGCGTGAGCAAACCGCCGACGCCGAGCAAGCACTCCATACCGCCTGTTAGTCAAATACCATCGATACAGCCGGTAGCGGCGTCGCCGACACCCACGCCAACACCGACGCCGAGTTTACCACCGCCGCCCAGTTCAATCCCGCAACCAGTGATGCATCCCGCACAACAGCCAAGTCCGCACATGGCACATCCCTTCCATCCGCATCATCCGTTGATGCATCACTCGTTATTCACCGCTATGCATCCGTACCATCCTCACGCCTATCCGGGATACGCGCCAGTGGGAGGATACCCGTCCTTCCCGCCATATCCCTACGGCCCAGTGCCTCACGCGATTCCGCCGCCCTCGCCGCAGCGTAGTCAAGAGAGCAGCAGTACCATGATGGCAGCGCATCACGCTAGTACCAGCTCGAGCGTCACGAGCAGAGAAGAAGGCGAGAACCTAATCGCGAGTCATCACCATTCGTCCAGTATGCATCAGCAGCCAACTAACTTGCATCACGATAAGCTGCTGACTATCTCCTCTCACAGTTCCCACAGCCATTCCTCGTCGCACAGTTCGCATAGTAGTCAGCGCAAACCCTCACTCGTCTCGGCCACGTGCCTGACATCATCCAGTTCCGCGCACCATCACCATCGTCCTCCGCAATCGCAGCAACCACAGGTTGTACCAGAGCCGAAGATCGAGCAAGACATGGACACAGAAGCGGAGGACCCCATTAGTCCTCGTGGACCATCGCCGGAGCCGCGTATCGAGGATTCCGAGTGTCACCGTTCACAGTCGGCGATATTCCTGAGGCACTGGAATCGCGGTGAAAACAACTCGTGTACGCGTACCGATCTGATGTTTAAACCTGTGCCCGATTCCAAACTTGCACGAAAACGCGAGGAACGGTCGCGGAAGCAAGCGGAGCGGGAACGAGAGGAGCGCGATCGCGCCGCCGCCGCGGCGCAGCAGGCCCGGAAGATGACGACACCCGAGAAACAACCCGAGGCATGCAAACCGCCCAGCCGTGGTCCTCTCGAACCAGTCGTCTCTCCTTACGATCGTTACGCCACGCGTCCCGGTTCCTACGCGGATACTCCGGCGCTCAGGCAACTCTCCGAATACGCTAGGCCACACGCGGCCTTTTCACCCGCCAGACATCCAGCCCCGCCCGACCCGACAATGCTGCACTACATTTACGGGCGCGACGTGACGGCGCAGCGACTGGAGTTGGAGCATCTGGAACGTGAGAAGAGGGAACGCGAGATACGCGAGCTACGGGAGAGGGAGCTGAACGATCGATTGAAGGAAGAGCTGTTCAAGGGCACGCCCAGACCCATGGCAGCACCGCCGGTCGATCCACACTGGCTGGAGATACACCGTCGATATGCTGCCGCCGGTCTCGCACCAGCTCCTTCTGGACCGCCACCTGGAGGTCTACACCAATTCGGCCTCTACGGGGCTCCACCGGGCCCGAGTCAACTCGAGAGGGAACGACTCGAGCGGCTAGGTAATTGTTGACACAGCTAACACTTGTTATCTCGGCGGTAGAGATAGAGACCTCGTTGACTATTCATTCGTTCGACCGTACGACTTGTACTTTTCAAAATTCGAATTTGAGAATTAAGAACATGGCCGAATGGCTGATATAAGAGAAAAATCGGGTAGGTCGGGGAGAAAGAATTAGATTGAGAGCGCCAAGACCTTTGAGGGATGCGACGTAGGTAGACTAATTGTTTAAAATGAATGGCCGATTTCTTCAGCGCCAGTTAACTCTGTCCACGTGATAGCTAACCTTGGCTCTCTGTATCACAACTAGCGGTATACATTTGAAAGGAGCGGCTCCTCCCTCTCTCAGATAATTTATATCCGACGGTTAGCTGGAGATGAAGAAATCGGGCATGAGAACCGTATCTGTGATCTTCGAGTTATGTGATCGAAGCGCTGTCGCGTTTAGGGATTCCGACTGCAGCCGGCGGGGGGCCAGCGGGTGGAGCGGCTGGCCATCCCGTGGCGGCTCATCACCACGGCCAGCTGGAAGAACGGCTGGCTCTGGCCGCTGACCCGATGGTCCGATTGCAAATGGCTGGCATCTCGCCCGAATATCATGCTCACACTCACGCGCATACGCATGCGCATACGCACTTGCACTTACATCCGGGACAGCAACAGGCCCAGCAACAGGCTCAGCAACAGCAGGAAGCCGCTGCGGCTGCGGCTGGATTTCCTCTGCCGGGTAGGTCCTACACAAAACCAGGATGTTTCTTCTAAAAGCTTCCTGAAGAGCTTCTTTTTTAAGAAAACGCCGCTCTTGCTTATTCCTCGTCGCTCGGCAGCCGTGTGTTTCTCATTGATCGTCCTACGTCACCTATACTTGCCTAGGTCAAGACGATCCTTTTTTTCCCGCACCGTTATCGTCAGCACGCCTGCGATTTTCCAGTTGCTCGACTCTGATCTCTGGCTAGTCGCTTATCACCGTCGCAGGTGCAAGTGCGAGTGAGTGTTGTCGAGGAATAGGCGCGAGTGTGCGTGTGCGTGTGCCTGGAGATGAGAAGTAACACTTTTAGGACGTAGCTTAAGGGTCCGTTGTTAATCCCGCGCGCGGTTTTTCTCTATCTTTACAAGTTACGAGAATACGCTTCCGCTAAGCGCTAAGTACTCTTTCAAAATGGATATCGCGCGAGCCAGGCAATAATTAAATGATTATAATACGAATTTAATAATGTTCTTTCAAATTCATTCTTTTTTTTTATAACACACGATTATCTTCGTCCACAGCTGCGGCCGGCGCCAATTACCCTCGTCCCGGTTTAATGCCGCGCGATCCCGCCCTGGGGCTTCACCCGGCGGAACTCCTAGGAAGACCCTACTCGGACATGGTGCACCACGAACAATTGCAACGGCACCTCATGATGGAGCGTGAGCGATTTCCTCCGCACGCGTCCCTCGTGGCTCATCACGAGGAATACCTAAGGTTCGTCCTTTAAAATCACTATCACAGCTTACCTGACTTGTTGCATAATACTCTGACTTAAGGCAGCAGGTTGTTACCAGGACTAACAAAGGGTATTTTTTAGACAACAGCGTGAGCGTGAGCTTAAAGTTCGCGCACTGGAAGAAGCCGCACGTGGATCGCGTCAATAAGCATATTTTTATTTATATATATATATAATATATATATATATACACATAATATATATATAGCCTTGATCGTTTAGGCGCGATATATTATATATCCGCGTATAATAAACGTATATACGCGTATATATTATATGTTCGAGCATTTTTTTTTTCGACGATTTCGAAAAACCACTCGGGATATCGTTGTAATCTATCATCTAAGATCAGAAATTATTTTTATGGTCTTTCAGATCTATGTAAGCAAAGGGATTATATGTATATATATATATATATATATATATATATATATATATGTATATATATATATACATACATGCGCGGCGAATATGATAATTGTAATTGTCTCGCTACTGTAAATAGTACAAGATATTTTAGCCCCGGCGCTATATCGGTGCTGACACATTCTTAGAGAGATCGAGATTTATACATAAATACGACAGATGCTTGATACATAAGCTATTTTCAAGTTCTCTAGATATTAAACCGTTAATTGCTCCTCTACGCTATCAAAGTCACCGCTCGTCGATCGCGCTCGATCGAGATTGACCTTGCTTTTTCTTTTTTAATCTGATTTTAAGTGGTACACACAATGCCAAAGTGCTTGTACGAGGTGAAATTACACCGCGTTTTTTATTCTTCCATACGTGTATATACATATATTTTTAAATATATATACATAAAATATATATAAGGTTATATATATTAAATATATGCAATTATATATATTTATATAATTATATATTCATATAATTATATACTATATTAAATATATAATTATATATATATTATATAATTATATATATTAAATATATAATTATATATATTTTAGAAGATTTATTCCCGTAAGTAAGTGCGTCATGTAAAAGCGAGAGAAAAAAAATAGGCGGAGGCGACAAGCCGAACGGTCTTGGAGCGAGTGGAAAGTTTTATTTATCCATTTTTCTACACGCGAAAACTTTTATCTTGTTTTAATCAATTGTATATTATACCACATCGCGTTGTGTACAAGTAGAATGAAAAAAATGACCATGTCTGCGTATATTTGCATAAACCCGTGACAAAGAATCATTACAAAGAATCATTACAAGCATTTTTTTAAAGCTCACTTGACAAACCTTCCACGTCGATCTGCTCGATCGTCCGTGCAATCGTATAAAATGTGTAATCTAAGTTCCATTATTATTTTATTAATATATCAGACATTTGTGTATATTTTCTATATGTATTTCTTAAGATATTTCTTCCGTTGCGTATCGCCGGTCTTCGGTAACATGGCCTGCGGTTCATCAACGATAATAATTAAAACCATGAAAAACTTAATTCTGTCTTATATTAGCTGGTCCTGCGTGATGTTTCTTCGACAATATCGTACGTTGAAGTATAATCTTACGAATCGATGACCACTTGAGAACTATTGTAAATTTTATGCTGTGTAACTGATTCGATGTAACCAAGTTATTTAATTGAGTAAACATTTCATACGAAGCTCGAGTCTGGCTCAACACATTTCCTTCCAATTGATTCTCTCTCGCGCTTTAGATGATTGTCCACGATTATACCAGCGCTGTAGTTTAATCAACGAGCGACGAGATATAAATTTAGTATTTAACGTAATCGTGTAAAAAAAAACGGGAGAAATCGGGAAACCGCAGGCGGATGGAGGCACGTTGTAACGTTGGGACGCTAATTAGTTTTCCAGATGGAATTTGTTCCCTTTGCCCTTCTCTATTGCCCGGTCGCTATGGTCATCCACGTTTTTATTGAGCTTAATGCGAAACGCAGCCGCCGTCCACTTTACACGGAATGCATCACTCGGCGTGTGGGTGTGTGTGGGAGGCAGGGACGAAGTTGAGTGCGTGTTGTGTGCGCTCCTATTACAACGTATGTATTTCATTGTAAACAGTAAATTTAATTTCAACACGTGGGGAACGATCAAATGTGTAACAAATATTCGATTATAGCTTCGACGTTCACAATATTTAACGTTCTCGAATTTCAATGCGAACAATTCTCTGATATCTAATATTTTTATAAATGTAATTTATAATTTATTATATATATTTTTTGTGTCCTTTATTTTCTCCGCCGTAATTTTAGCACACTGCGATAGAGACCGGGAAATGGAGAGGAAGAGGAAGAAAAAGGGGAAAGAGAGAACAAGAGAGAGAGAGAGAGAGAGAGAGAGAGAAGATCTTTATCCGTCCCTGATTGCACACATGTGCGGCTCACGTGCGTGTCGGGAAGCTGAGGGAAGGAAGAAGCAAGAGGAGAGAAAGAGAGAGAATAACGACGGGACGAGGGGATGTTAAGCATGCGTGACACAGAGATGAGGAAATTTCATATTCCGGAGGAACGGAAAGAGGCTGTGCCGGTCGCTCATTGATGAAGACGGCGTCGTCGTGAACGGTCGGCGAAAGCGCTATTCCGTAGTCGCGTCCACGGCATGGCGGCACGCAGGAGAGAGGAGCCGACGAAGCAACGATACCAAGCGAACGCGCGAGAGAGAGATCGCACTCATAGGTGAAAAAGCATTTTGCATCCGCGAGACTCGCGTCTCTTTCGCGTCAGCCTCCGAAAACACGAGTGATTTCACACATATAACGCGTACGACGAGAACAAAGACAGCTATCCGACGAGGATTGTCGAAGCATCTATTTCTCGCGAGGAACATGAAGGACCGTTCATCTTCGAACTGTTTAATTAACGTGATTATAATGAACAAGATAAACCTGATATTGATAATAGGACTGTCAATATCCGGGTACCCGGGTATTACTCGGATATCCGGATACTAAAAATCAAATATCAATTATTTAGATATATAAAATATGTGCCAATTGAAAATAAAATATTAGGCACAATATATAATTTAAATTTTTCATGTTAATTTGTCAGAATCTGATAAAATACGATTATTGTGTAATTTATATAAAGCGTATTTTCAAATAAAGAATTTTTGAAAGCATGTGTATATGAAAAGATTTATATGTGTACATATAAAAAGATTTATATGTGTACATATAAAAAAGTGATAAAATTAATTAAAAACAAAAACAATTTAATACAAGAAATTTAGTGTTGCTTGTGCAATGTTTCTCACATATTGTATTATATTTTAATCAATTCTCCGTCTAAAGAAGGCACGTTATCAAAAACTCGAATATATCGAAGCGTTGAAACCTTTTTCCGCTGATCGGCTATTGTGTTACCGCGTCTCGGTTTGCTTCATATGTGGTCGTTCGCGGTTACCAAATCAATGTGAATTCTGACAGTTTCTTTCTCATTAAATAAATTATATTATTAATCATGTCATTTAAAATATATAATTGAGAATAAATGGCGCGCGTTTTGTAATGTTCTAAATATAAATATGCGTTCAAGACACAAATTGTCGAAGTTAACCCAGCGGCACACGGGGCACTTTTTTCCTGCTGGATTGCTTGCGATATAGTAAATTATTATAATTGCACCACTCAGCACGCAGGAGTTCTAGTAATTTACTAGATTGCAAGAAATCCAGCAGGAAAAAACGCTTCGTGTGCCGTTGGCTTTATTGATTTTTACCGTTATAAAAGTTATTACTTTTCTCTAACTTCATGGGTATTACTCGAGTACCCAGGTATTTTGGAAATTGCCCGAATACTTGGGTACTCGAATAATACTCGTGAAGTTGGATAACGGGTACCCGAGTACCTGGGTACAGAGATAACCCGGGTACTCGAGTAGTTTATACTAACAGCCCTAAAATTGATAGAGCGATTTAGGGTGCGGGCATTACAGTCTGAAGGAACGCGATCTTCGTTGTGCAGCGTGAACACGGCTTTCAGCGCCCTGAGAACCCTGATCCCGACCGAGCCGGCCGATCGGAAGCTGTCGAAAATAGAGACCCTGAGACTGGCCAGCAGTTACATTAGCCACTTGGACGCCATACTCGTCGCGGGACCCATAGATCAACCCTGCTCGCGTCTCTTAGAGAATAGCGGCGTTTGCTCGACAAGACCGCAAGTTTGCACCTTTTGCTTGGCCATGCATAAAAAATACGTAAGTTGTTAGCAGTTTGCGCACAATTTACGTTCTGAATATAGCAAATTTTCTACACGTAATTTATATAAGAAGATATATACATGGAGTATTAAATTATAATTTTCTATAAATGTTTATAATCGAAATATAAATAATTGTTAATCTCTTTATGTCGATTTTTTGGATTAGTACAGCCTCCAAGAAGATTTTTCGTTGATTCCTGTATTTTTCCTGACTCCAATCGTTAAATGTTAAGCTGTGTGATTAACGATGCGCTTATAAAATTCATATCTCTTCATTCCGAATTTTCAGAATTTTGATATCTCGCGGGAAATCCTGGACTATTCAAATGAAGAGACAAGACCGTGTGTCTACATACCAACGAATGCAACGTGTTTTGATTTAAATGTGAATGATATCTGAAGTCTAAAAGCCAACAGTATAATACTTGTATATTTTTTGTAAATATTTCGTGCGATTTTTAATACATTTTATGATAATGACAATATTGATAGTATTGATATACATTTATTAAAACAGCATGTCAAATATATAATTAATTGCTGTTTATTTTATATATTGCACTGATATATAAATCAATATTCAGTGTCCTGATTTCACTGAATAGCAATATAATTTCGATGTATTTGATATTGTAAATATCTGATATTTAAGCGAAATTTTTAAACACTATTTAGTAATAGTAGTAGCGGAAGCAGGTGGACTAAATCAGTCCCTAAATGGGAGTCACCTGGAAAGCGTTCCTCTGGTTCTAAAAATTGCGAGATTTTAATTCTCGTAAATATATAGAGTGAGGATCAGATTTGAACCCGATATCCGCCGAACATTAGCTGCTCGTACTGAGCCACGTGTCATCCCAAACACTTTTTAAATACAAGGAAAAATATAGCGATTACTCTATGTTTCACTATTCAAACAAGGACTCGAACTATTAAAAATTAAAAAGAACAGAAGCAATTAAAAAAACAGAAGATATTAAAAATTTAAAAAAACAAATTATTAAAAATGAAAAAGAACAGAAGCTCCTATATTCTTAAAAATTTAATTTTAAAGATTAATATATTTAATCTTTTGACAAACTTTTTCAAAATATCTTGGAATTTAATTTTATAAAATCATACAAGGAGAAAAAAAATACTTTTTTATTTTTAAGTTATTCACAATGTCGGTGAGACGTTAGTCTCGTGTGCCTCGTAGATTCAACTAAAGATGTCGCCACCGCGACATTGAAGCTGCTGCAAATTAAAAAGGAGTAGGTATTCCATGTTCCATGCCGTGAAGTGCTCCACTCAATCGACACGATGGCAGCGGAATTATAGCAAAATTTCTAACTGTACAACACTGTACAATTCATCACCCCTGATCGAATCCTTCTTTCCTCGTGTCAAGTAACGTAAAAAATTAGTATAATTCTATTCGTATTAACAAAATGCTGCAGACGTTGCACGAGACGAGTTAATTGATCGCCCATACAGCACAGAAATTGCAACAACATTGCAGTAAAATTGCAGCAACATTGCAATATTGCCGAAATGTTGCTGCAATTTCTGTGTTATATGGGCAATCAAGTCAATCCGCCGAGCTTAATTGAGGCCGCCCTGGGCACGTATTATGAATCTATTCGGAAACGATTCCGTTCGAAATGATTCCGAAAAACACGGAACAAAGATAGGGAAACTACAAGGAAACAACAAAGACAAGCATAAGACAAGTGACTATCATTCCGAAAAACACGGGACAAAGATAAGGAAACTACAACCCATGTAGCACAGGGAAGGAATCGACAAAGACAAGCGCATAGGACAAATGACTATTATTCCGAACAAAATCGTTTCCGAATAAATTCATAATACGGTAGTGCGATTCTGTAACTCGTTGTTACAAGCTCATAACGACAGTTGCGCAGCTTTTTGACATGTAGAAAAGCTGCGCAACTGTCGCTATGAGCACGTAACGACAGTTGCGCAGCTTTCTTACCATGTAAAAAAGCTGCGCAACTGTCGTTATGAGCACGTAACAATGGCATAACGAGTTACAGAATCGCACCTCAGCACCGGGATTCTCTAACTCGTTATGCCGTATAACGACAGTCGCGCAGCTTTTCTACATGTAAAAAAGCTGCGCGACTGTCGTTATAACTGTCGTTATACTGCATAACGAGTTAGAGAATCCCACTGCTGTAGGCCTATTCTGTAACTTTTAACGACTGCGTTGTTATCATTACGTTGTTGTTGTCCAGTTTTTTACTATACATGGAAAAAATACCTGTTACTTCAATTAAAGTCTACGTCACGGGGTGTTTTTGAACCAAATATCTGGATTATTCTTTTAATAATCTAGATATTTAGTCCAATCATATAATTCAATGGATTATTCTTTTAATAATCTAGATATTTGCTCCAATCACAATTCAATTGAATGAACTATTTATGTTTGTGGCAGCCCGTGACGTAGACTTTAATTGAAGCAACAGCATTTTTTTTCCGTGTATAATATAACTTAACGACACTGTCGTTAAGTTACAGAATAGGCCTACTGTAGTGCGATTCTGTAACTCGTTATGCCGTCGTTACGGGCTCATAACAACAGTTGCGCAGCTTTTTTACATGGTAAAAAACTGTCGTTATGAGCCCGTAACGACGGCATAACGAGTTACAGAATCGCCCTACTGAAGAAAAATCCACCGAACGGAGGAACCCGACGCCACCTATCCTACCCGCGCGCCGTCTCCCCTTTCGTTTCCGTTCGCCGGAAACACTTGAACGACAATCTCGCGCTAGTCAGCTCGCTCCTGACAACGCTAGTCAATGCGGCGTCGCGCGGCCATTTAACTAACGGCGTTGCGCGTCGCCGACGACGCCGATGACGCCGATCGGCGCGTGCAATCGGGTGCCCCGCGCGAGGCGATCACCCCGTCGAATTTTCCCCCGGTCCCTGCCGCCCCCGGCGTCCCGTCGACGACGCGACAGTCGCGTCGATCGGAAGCCGCGGTGCCTACCACCCTCCTCCCCGACCCCCTCCATCCCCGCCTCAAGGGCGAGCGATGCGCTCGCGTCCAGTTCGGTTTCAGTTTCAGTTCCGTTTTCCTCCCGGTTTTCTCGTTTCGTCGTTTCGTATTTTCGTGTTCCTCGTTTACCCAGAGTCTCCCCTTCGAGACGCCGCGACGTCTTCTCGCCAGCGAGCGTTGTGCCGACCGGAGTCGCCGATCGCGGAAATCGGAATCGTCGGTAAGCTTCCGAGCTTCCTCGCGACACGCGATTCCGACCGTCCGTTAACGTCGTTCGCGTTCGACGCGATTTGCTCGCCCTCGATTTTCGCTCTTCCCTCGCACGAAAGCTCCCTCAACACGTCACTCTTTCTCATCGTTGCAGAAAGTCTCCGGTGGAATCGCACGATCGGGTAAGGCCGCGTGCGCGAAACGCGCGATCGCTCTGTCGCAAGAAGGACGCGGCGAGTAAAGCGTTTGAGATTTTCGGAAGAGCGAGAAAAGGGTGAGTCAATGATTAACCCGCGTTTTATTCCTAAAATTTAATAATAATAATAATCCACGATCGCGCTCCGGAAACGGAAGTCCTTATTCCTAAAATTTATTATGTCCATTTCTACCAATCGGTATCACCATCTCCGATTAACTTGATCCT
>NJRP01000151.1:471818-494884 GCA_003063835.1 Aphaenogaster floridana | reverse complement strand
ACAGTTGAGCATTCTAAAAGTAAGACCGCAATTTTGATTGTGATTGGTCGATATGTTAAATCTTACGACTTAAAATCTCATTGTAGACACCGCTTAATTCGCTCATGCTCTTACTCCAGCGCCTATGATTGGCTCCCTCTTAGGGTTGGTTTATAATAGCCGTAACCGTAAAAATTGGCCATTCGTATTGGCCAATTCTTGTATAAATCGACTACGATTGGCCAATTTTTACGGTTACGGCTATTATAAACCAACCCTTACTCTTACTTCTTACTCCACGCTTACTCCACGTATTGTAGACGGGGCTTTAAGCGTCGTCTACAATACGTGGAGTAAGCGTGGAGTAAGAAGTAAGAGTAAAAGGGAGCCAATCATAGGCGCTGGAGTAAGGGCATGAGCGAATTAAATTTATTTTATTTCCTAATCCTACTCTTACTTTTACGCTTACTTCTATTGTAGACCACGCATTACTCTTACTTCTTAGGGTGCTGTCCCATGACAGTCGAAAATTCGGAAAACGGAATCTCGGAATCATTCTGATTGGTTAGTCCCATGGGGCACAATACAAGCCCCATGGGACTAACCAATCAGAATGATTTCGAGATTCCGTTTTCCGAATTTTCGACTGTCATGGGACAGCTCCCTTACTCCACGCTTACTCCACGTATTGTAGACGACGCTTTAAGCACGATCTCGAGATGCTATTTAAAATCGTCTCAGGTGGACTTAGATTGAGTCGGCAACTTAGAGACGATTTTAAATATAAGAACCGACTATGGATACCGGCCCAAGTATATTTATACTCTGTCCTCCCTTAAAAAAAGTTGTAAGGGCGCCCATGGCATTAATGCGAAAATGTCCATTGTTCTCAGGTACCGGACGCGCGGCGGGGACCGTTAACGCGGCCCGGTGTACCCGACCGCAGCGCGGCTTGGCGATTGGCTTTACCCGCTCACGATAAGGCGCGCACGCGCGACGCGGGCCGCCGACAGAGGAGGTTCCGCGGAGTCGGAGTACGCGGCGCTGCGCCGCCCGGCCGCCATCTTGTAAGAGTTGCCTGCCCTGTAGTGTTTGGAGGTTTACAGCGAGACGGGACGGCAGCTTCTCCGCCGGAGGCTGGAAGTGCTGCTGAAGTGGTCGGTGCTACGGTCCCTTGGCAGTCCCTGGGCGTCCAGGTGACTATCGCGCGAGGCCAGGGTACCATCGAGCCGTCGGGACAGCCGCCAGCGGATCCTCCAGCGCGCCCGAATCCGTCGAAAGATGGTGAGTGAGCCCGCCGTTAACACCCTGGCCCGGAGAAAGAGAGCGAGAGGAGCGCGAGCGAGCGAGCGCCTAGATATTTATCGCGAACGCGCGCGCGCGCGCACGCACTCTTTCGCTCGCGTCCCTTCGGCTCGACGTCGCGCAGCGTCGTCGTCCTCGACGGCGACGGCGACGACGACGACGACGACGACGACGACGACTTCGTCGTTACTCGATCGACACCGGCGTACGGATTCTCCGGTCGTGGAATCCGCGTTTTAACCTGTACCTGGACGAACTGCAGCAGACGCCGAGAATCGTCATTGACGTCGACGACGTCGACGAGGAGCGACCTGTCGGAGCACCCCGCGTTCGAAAGCGTCGTTCGCGCCAAGTATTCCCTCCCCCGTTCCCCTTACTATCGCATCTCCGTCTCCGCTTTCGTTCCTGGAGATTCGATCTCGTCCGAGACGGTCTCTCCTAGCGCGATTGCGGAGATATGAGCGACGTGCGCGTCGTGCGCGTTTGTACGCCGTACACGGACACGCCGCGTCTTCCGGGGTTGTCGAAGGGGGATGGGAGAGGAAGGCGACGAGAGAAGGAAGGGAAGAAACTCGCTCCGCGAGTCGTCGCGTGAGCTCCACGGCGATACTCGGAATTTTAGGTCGTAGGGTAGATTTTCCGGCCGCGATCGCGTCGCCGGATCTCGCGGATGTAAACACGTCGGGGGTACCGTTCTACGCGGCGTCGGGGACCGGACTCGGGGTAGCGATCGTGTAACACTTTCCCCAGGGCGAAAAGATGAATGAAGTTAATGGAGAATTTTCCACCTTTCACGTTTCCTCCCCGGGGAAAAGGTTACATGATTGCTACCCAGGTGAAATGAGATTCGCCGCTACCTCGGGGTCGATTATGTATCTCAAAACTTGGTGAAAATTATAAGGGTGAGCGAATATCACTAGAATATTTATAATTTCACTGGTCAAAACCTGGTGAATTCGCTCACTTTTGTAATTTTCACTGACAATAAGTTCGAGATACAAAGACCGTTTCCCAACAAGGAACACTGTGTTACACAAAGGCATCTCATTGGCTACATATTATCTAAAATATCTTCTAAGATAATATATAACCAATAAATTAGCTTTGTGTAACACAGTGTTCCTTGCTGGAAAATGGACATAATCGACCCCCTGTTCCCTCTCGCTCTTCTCTCTCTCTCTCTCTCTCGCTCTCTCTCTCTCTCTCTCTCGCTCTCTCGCTCCACGCGGAGTCGAGACGACGCACGCCGTACGTGCTGCTCGCTTGTTTGGTCGGTTGCTTGCTTGTTTGTTTGCACTTTTGGCTGTCATCGCCCGCCGTCGTCGCGAGGGAGGGAGCGAGCGCGCGAGCGAAAGAGAGAGATACGTAGATAGAGAAAATAAAAAGGGAGATAGAGAAAGGGAGGGGTGCGGTATCCGCCCGTTTCCTCTCCTCACGCGTGTCGTCCGCGCGTCGCGAACCCGTCGCGTGCTTCCGCGTGAAATCCGCGTTAACTGGAACGTCGACGTGTCGTCGCCGCCGCCGCGGCCGCCGCGCCGCGCCGCGCCGCAAGTCGATATTCCGCGTAGCTTCGCTCCTCGTCCCCGGCGCCGGATGCCGATCACGCAGCTGCGCGCGTCACGCCAATCTCCGCGAGATCTGTCACTCGCGAGATCGACACGCCGCGGACTCCCCCTTGCTCCCGTGCCCGACCCCCCACGTCGCGCGGAGATACCCGGAGTGATATCCTGCCCGCGCTCGTCGGGGGAGGCGAGAACAGTTCGACGATGCCGGGGACACTTGTGGTTTGTACCCTCCTCTTGTCCCCCGCGTCCATCCGGAAGATTCGCCGGATGCGTCCTGGGGAAAGGTCGCCTCTGAGATCGGCATTTTGGAATTAAGATTCCATCTGTGCGTACCTAATTGGAATTATCGGGTAACGTTGGACACGTGAACGGGGTAGGAAGGTACGACCGGGTGATTATTGGACAGAACGCGCCGTGATGGAAACGGAGAACACGAGTAGCGCTGACTTCTACTATTCTACAGACACCTCTTCACGATTACTTAAAATGGTAATTTTAATACAGATACTCTTTCACGAGCGTTTCCACTTCGCCGTTGTCCATTTCTGCTAATGTAGATTGACTTTAATCTCGGTTTAACTTACTCTTTATCTTTTTCTAATATTCATTTCTACCAGTGTAGATTAATTTTAATCTCGATTTAACTTATTCTTGATCCTTTTCTAATTCTTGGAACTAGAAAAAGATAAAGAGTAAGTTAAACCATGGTTAAAGTTAATCTACATTGATAGAAGTGAATATTATTCTTAGAACTAGAAAAAAAATAAAATTTATAAAAATAAATCATACAAAATAAATTAGGGCTGATGAGCCAAGCCAGTTCGTCGTGCTAGTATATATTATATCATTGAAATTTTAATCTACCGAGCCTAGAAATTGTTCTTTTAATTTATAAAAATAATTTCTACATTAGCAGTAACATGAAATAGGGCAAGGAAGGACATATGCCTTCCCCCGGAGTTTAATTTTTTCAATTTAGAATGATTTTATGATTGACAACCAGATAATTTTTTTGTTTGAAATTTATACAATTAAAAATAAAAATCTGCATAAATATATATTTTTTAATATTCGAAAATACGTTTGTTTAGCACCCCCAAGTATATTTATACTCTGCCCCCCTTGAAAAAAGTTGTAAGGGCGCCCATGGGCAGAAATGGACATGTATGGCGAGCATCGGATAACGAGCAGCTTCCTTTTCTTTTCGGACGCAGTGGGATGCTTCTGCCTTGCTACTCTCCCTTTTCATTCCAGTTTCCTCGATGGAGTGTAACACGTGTCGGCATTACCCGCACCATCTTTGAAAATTGACAATTTATTGGCTTATTTTCGTATTTTCTTTTCTTAGACGTATTTTTTAAATCCCCCGTGGATCGGGGATCAGTAAATCGAGCGGAATTCTTTGAGATGTCTCACGTACTTCTTCTGAATCGCCGTCGTCCCACGTACGTCCTGGACGTCTGTGTTAACACGTGGTTTAACTACAACTTAAATAAATCAAATTCGAGGACGTTTAAATAGCGGCGAGAATTTGTAGAAACGAGGAAGAAAGCTAGAAGCACACAGCAGAAACCACACGTGTTAATCACGGTTGCCACTTTCAAACTATTATTCTGCCGGAGATCAATCTTGAAAAAGAAAAAATAGTTACATCTATATAATGTACGTATCATTTTCGAATTTGCTATTTTTCTTTTCTTGCTTTCTCTAAAAAAAGGTCATGAAAATTAAGCCTGCCGCCACTTGTATGTTTGTGTGTGAATATTAATCGGAAGATGATAACCGTGATTAAGAGTGATCGGCCGGAGATTTTTTCCGTCTGCTGGAGAGCCGGAGATTCATCCAAAAAGCCGGAGTCTTCGGCCGAAAATCGGAGAGATGGCAACCGTGGTATTAATGACCTTTATTAAGCTAGCAGGACCAAGTCGACAAAATCAAACCGGATCTTGGAACATTTAGTACTTATTTTGCACTATTTTGTATCAAAGAAAATTTTGTATTATATGCTATTTCCAAGAAAATTATGGCGCTGTTAGCTTAATATGTTAAGCTGGCAGGACCACTTCAAAATAATCGATTGCAAGTAAATACTAATAAAGTAATTTTAACGAGAAGAAATATAAAATATTAACTTATTTCCAATGGCGTCTCATTAATCGATTCCTTTTTAAGTATAGATAGTGTAGATAGTGTAGACACTTAAGCCAATGGTAACGCCGAGTAATCTGAAGAACTCACATGATTGGCTGAAGTTGCTGTGGTTCTTACACCGAAAAAGGCACGAATTAATGAGACGCAGTGTACAAATTAGTACAAATTCAGTTTTGTTCATTTTTGTCCTCTTGTTTTTTTTTCTCTTTTATTGTAAAGTGGTCCTGCAAACTTAATATTAAGCTAGTAGCGCTACGGTTTTTCCCGAAATGGCACATAGTACAAAATTATCTTTAATGATACAATTTAGTACAAAATAGGTACTAAATGTCCCAATAAATCCGATTTGATTTTGCTGATTTGGTCCTGCTAGCTTAATAGAGGTGTGTTAATGTACATGTGCTGGCCGTTGTTGAAAGGCACGTGATTCCCAAAATTTGTGATATTGTTTGACGTGGTAAATTTACCAGATGAATCACTCGATAAAGGAACGTAACGGCGACTGTGCGGGACAAAATTTCGCGTAATAGCAAAATAAACGAACTGGAATCAAGTTCGAGCCGCCGCGGTAGCTAGTTCGCCGAACACTTCCGCTCTGTATGCAGAGATGCTGCAGTGACTCATCATTAAATCGCTAAACAAACTCCAACAGTTCCTTAGCCGGCTTATGATCATTCGTATGTATATACGTTAATCTACATAATGCGATAAAGTCACGTGCTTTAACTCCACGTTAAGAAATAGCTCCATCTTTCTCTCTCTCGGAGTAGTTATGCGTAGTTGTGAGTAGTTATGTGTTACCGGCTTCTCGATTCCCGAACTTCAGAGTTCCCTCGGAAGGGATTAAAGGCGAAATATCGAGAAGCACGAAATACCGCGAATTTTCGGCCCCTTTTCCCCCGTGTTATACACATTCTCGATCTGGCAGTTCGCGATCGCTCCCTCTCGCTGCTCCTAATTAACGATCGGCGTTTATGTATGTATACAAATCGTCAGGCGGCGATGCCGCTTCCGAGTGTAGCCCCGCGACAATATCGTCCGGCGTTTAATGGGATTGTAATGACAGGGATCGTAACGTTGCGAGTTTAGGGAAGTAAGGTCGAGGTACCATCGACGGTAAAAGAAAGAGGGAGACAGAGAGAGGGGGGGAGGGAGGGAGAGAGAGAGAGAGAGCGGCGTCACTCGCTTGTATTTGTACTCTGCACTTGCGACAGTTTTTCACTTTCATTATCCGTTTTTGCCTGTGCATAAATACCTACATTCACAAACGACACTCATTGATTCGCGTTTCGAGAGAGGCAAGCTGTCGTCGAGGGATATTCCCTGATCGTGAAGTGGAAGACTGTGAAGAGCTACGTGTATCAAAATTAATAGAATACATGAGTAGCGAATTTAACATTGAATATTAATTAGTTAATGAAATGTATTAATATTAATGAAATCACAAATGGAGTTAATTTTGATTAGATATCTACATTGCTAATGAGTGTTCGATTTAATTAATCCTGTGGCGAGCGACAGAAATCACAGCGAAAGGATCCACTGGATCCAAAGTCTCTTTCTTTATTTCTCGCAATTGATTGCCTTTTTTATTTTTTACTTTCGCAGGTTCTCCATTTGTCAAAAGCGATCGCATTGCGCCCTCGTTAAAATCGCACAGAATCGTGCCACGCAGTGATGAAAAAAGATTTGTTGTTGCCGGTGAATTCCGTCTCGAGGAATCTCGGGAGGGAGAACTGTCGCGTGATTTCCGCGCGATAACAAATTAAAGGAAGAATTGATTTGCTTGTTGTACAGAGCTCGGCTTCGACCGGTGGTACGGAGGGGTCTAGTCCTGCCTCTAGCCCTGCCTCGGCCGCGAGTCTTACGATGGCTGCGCCGAAATACGGTACGCTGGTACCGAACCGTATTTTCGTAGGTGGCATCTCGGCCAGCACCAGCGAAGCAGAGCTAGCTCAGGTTTTCTCGGCCTATGGCAATGTCAAGGCCACGAAAATTATATCGGACCGCGCCGGCGTGTCGAAGGGCTACGGCTTCGTCACCTTCGAAACGGAGGAGGAGGCCAAGCGGCTTCAACAAGAGGTTTGTAATTGACGATCATGTCCCCCTCCCGAAGAACAATCGAATCCTCTTGAGACATCGAGCCACCCCTTTATTCACCGCATCTCTGTTTTCCGTTTGCTCCAGGCTGAATGCATCGTCTTGAGAGAGAGGAAGCTCAACATAGCACCCGCGATCAAGAAGCAGCCCTTCTCCAGATCCTTTGACGGTAGTACCGGTTCGCCTCCTTCCGTGCCTACAAGTACTTACTACTACGCGAACGGTATGTGACTCTTCTTCTTCTTGATTACTTCCGTCCACTTGAATCGCATTACCACGGTTTAAACCTTTGAGTTTATTATTTGAATTTCCATTCTCCAATGAAGAACAGTATCAAGTTGTATTAAGTTATCTTGGACTTATTATTTGGATACTTGTATTTGTTACGGTGGAATATCCTCCCATTTAAAATTTTATTTCTTTTCACACTTGTACTTCATAATAGATATGCAAGAATATTTTTGTAATAACAGTTACATTAAAGGAATAGAATTTAATAATATTAGAGAAAAATTTATAAGAATTTTTCAAAAATTCTATAAAATTTCCCGATGTGATATCGTATTTTGTATAACAATGTTCACATAATTATGATTAAGAAATTTATTTGAAACTCATTCTATTTTATCGTAATACGCATGCAGCTTTAGGATACTTTGTATATATGGCGTTCTTGCAACAATATCACGGACGGTTGAAGAATGCAGAGATCGCATTTCTAATTTCTCTCCTCCTTTGCCTGTATAGGTATGGGTCTCGCTTATCAGAATGGTATGACATTCTATAACACGGCAGCTGCCGCACCAGCGACTTCCATCGCTCCACCTACGGATCCAGGAACGATTTATCAAGCCACAGGAGTGTTTGGTAAGCATTAACCGCTACATATATGCTATCTTATAGTTTAGAAATTGTTGTAGTAAAACCTAAGAGATTCTATGAATTTTTATTTATCAATATATTTAAGCAAAACATTTGAAAGATTAAAATTTTATCATGAGTTCCTTCCGCAAATACACATGCAGATAATCTTAGTGCGAGGCACAGCCACACTAATCGTTCATTTTACGATTTAAATTTATTAATTTTTACTAAAATTCCGTGCCCAGGGCCTCAAGCCGCCACCGGACATCAAACGTTTGCTCCTGTGATGTATCCATGTCCGGCCCCATCACTGTATATGCCACAACAGTACCAGTATTCTCCTATGCCGGTACGTAAAATAATATTGATCGCTTTCCTGGTCGTTTTTCTCATAATTCTACGTCATCTTCGACTCTCCGTTTAGATGCTCGTGGGTTTCCCTCACACGTACATATAGATCCTAGCATAAGATCCTGACCGTCTTTGTCTGTATTTTGTATTTTTATTAAACGGTACATATCGGTTACGGTTTGACAGACAAACGGTCTGATGGGAGAAGCCATACCACCGGCGTTTCTACCAAACCCTCAGCAAATGCCTACTTACGTCCTTCTCGACGCTATACAGTATTGAGGTCTAAAGGTATAAGGTCTAAGCTAAACGACTAGCATGCCGCTCTTTTGAGCATTTTACTTTTTTTTCTTCTTTTTTCCCAGCCTCTCGATGCACAGCTTATCGATGCATGTTTCTTCACCGTCTTTCTCGTCTCACGACCTTGTACTCACCGGTGTCGCTCATGCTAATCTTTGACAACTCACAATTCCGTAACTGTAATATTAGATCTAATCGAGATCTAAATGTATAACGAAAGTTAAAAGCGCACATTTGGAAAATGCGTATGAATATACAACAAAAAAATTAAATGATTCGTGATATAATCAGTAGTTACAATAAATTTGCTTGATTAATCAATATAATAAGAGATAAAGATAATATATATATAATATATGTATTATATATATAATATATATATGATGAATGTGTATCATAAAAAAATATATCCTTATAAACCAGCTACAATGATACCAATAATAAGATAACGGTATTTTTAATCGTTATAACGATAAACGCGTAATAATCATTCTTACAATCGTTTAAAATAAAAAGTTCTAGCAATAACAGAAAAGGAAGATAAATAATATGATTATCGATAAAGTTTAATACCTCTAACTTAAATATCTTAAATCTATTTCATATGACCTCTCTAATTCCTCGTTTCTCTCCTTTTTTTTTCTTTTCTTTATTCCCTTCCTCGTTTATCTCTTCCAACTTGTTTTAATTTTTATTAACGCATAATTCTTATTAATATATTGTGATTAAATGTTATAGTAGAGATGTCAAGGTGCTTGTCGATTTTCTATTTGTTCAGCATGGTTGTCTGCTTCATTTCTCATGTCGTAGTTTGTTTCACTTTCTGACACGAGTTGCATTTAGCTCAGCCGCGAATTTAAAACGATTATTTCGTACGCGAAACGCGTTATCGAAACGATATTGTGTAATATTATCTTAACAGGCAATTTCTCTCGAACTGAAATTCTACGCTTAGAAGAATAGAATAGAAATATCCGAAAATCATCCTTTGTAAATTATTGACAATGGAGTTATTACAGGCATGTGGCTTTAAAATAATCTTTTCTTTTTTATGTACATAGGATGCAAGTAGAATAAAATAGGATAGTAAAATAACTTCGCGTGGATGTTGATTAATTGCCGATGATTATACCAATGATTAACGCTTCACCAGTGTAATACTCGATTGTCCGACTTGTTTCTTATGCACATTGCGATCTTTTTTAATTTGGAATGATCTAGGAAATGATAGATCGTTATTTGACGTGGATAATACACAGATTGAGATATCTCTTAATCATTTTCGCTTGACTTTTATATAGTGATATTTATTGATTTGTTACTTTCATTAAAATAAGGCTATTCCTATAAATGTTAGTTAATTACGGTTCAATCAATTCACGTTTCTATTTTTTAAATTAAAATAGAAAAACGTGTATAAGAATATCCGTCTTTACAGTTATGATATTTGAATATGAATGATGAATTTGTTTTCCGTTTAATACATATTTTTCTTCGTCATCAGTACGAGATAATATGGCTTATACAAAAAATAAAATTCATGAATCTTTGCTAAGCTGAATGCTATATATACATATATACGCCGTATATATTGCTTTGCTGGATAAATAATAGATCGGAGCATTTATTTTGCTTGTCAACTTATATTCAAAAGAGGGTGTGCACTTGGAGTAAAGGTTTACTCACGATCAAGGAGTGAAATTCAATAAAGGATCGACTAACATTTACGGGAATGGCTGTCATAGTTATGAATATTTACGCGAGATGCTCGGTATTCATGTGCAAAGTGCGCTCCCCAACGACGGATATCTAAAGGTGTCTCCCTTTCTGTCTACAGTACGAACCGTACTACGCAGGAGCGTCCGCCGGGGCACCTCAGTACTTGTACGCTACTACCGGCAGTTCGCCGAGCAACACGAACGGTGGTGGAGGTGGCAACAGTTCCGGCAGCAGCGGCAATAACGGTACAGGAGCTACCAGCCCGCCGACGGGCCCACCGCCACCTCTCCCACCACCGCATCCGACGCACTTTTACGCTCCTGCCGCGCCGGCCCCGCATCATCATCCACCTGTTCCAACGGGCCCTCCTCCCCCGGCGCAGGTGGATCATCTGTACTATCCTTTTGCAGCCGGCCCGCATCCTGCGCCGCCGCAGCACGCGCCTATAGGACTAACCGAGCAGCAGCTGTTGCTGTACGCCACGGACGCTAATTCGTGCCAGCAAACCTCTGCGTCCGACAGTCAAGCTGCTCCGCAGGAGGTAAGTTCTTTTCTCACCTCGCTGCCACCGATACTTTCTCAATTTGTGCGCGTTTAGCGATCCGTCTTCGCGATATCAAACGTGTTTTTGGCGCCGCTTCCAAATTCCACGAGAATAGAACTGCATTGAGTTGCAGTTGTCTTTGTCCTTGTTTGTAAAACAGTAATGCATGCGTTGATAGTCATTATTATAACGAAATGTCAATGGTCAATGAGAAGATTTATTTGATCGCATTGAGGGGATTAGGACTATACTCGATTATGAGATTGATCGCGACAAAGAATGCCCGTTGTTAAATGCGCGTTTTATCAGGCAACGTATTGAGTCAGGCAGGTATTACTCTGTGAAATAAAATCGTAGGATTCACGTCCGACGCCAAGTCACTCGGAGCAACCGCACAGTGAAGTGCAACAGGCCGCTTCAGGCTCACCGGCAACACCTCTGCTGCCCCTAATGTCCGTCAAATTCCCTGTGTCCGGTCGTTATCACGCTAATTACCATCCGATCGCGATACACACGCCGCACAGCACGCAAAACGACAGCGAGGACTGCGCCGCCAGTCCGATGCACTGTCGCATCCTCTATCACCCAACCGTGTACATTCCGCACGCACACCCGCCGCCACCGTACACACATCACAACGCGTCCGGTACCGCTAGTCTCCTGCCGACACCATTCTCGCCGCATCAGTCCGGTTACGACAATAGCAACGCGAAGACGTACGGCTACAATTCCAGAGACTGCAATAAGTACACGGGCGGTCAAGGCAACGGTTTGCGCGGTCAGGGAGGTCAAAATCACGGCTACCCGTTGGCGCACCACAACACGCACGCTAAGTCGCAGTCACACAACAACAAGTATAGCGGAAACGCGGCGGACGGGTCGCACAAATATCCGACGATAGCGATGTCGTCGCGATTGCCGGTACAGTACAATAGGAGAACGGCTGGATCGAACGTGGGCTCGTCAGCGATCCTCAGGTCCGGTGGCGGCTACGCACCGGGTCAGGCTGCGCACAAGGTCAATCACACTACGGCGTCCAACTATTCGTACGCGACGAACGGACGCGCGAGGCACTGCGGCGACGATCAGTATTATGAGATCAACAAACCGTCGATAACCGGTGGTTACGGCTCGGGCCGTAAGAACTGCCTCTCGAATAACAACAATAACAACTACAGAGGGGGCGCCGCCCGGTTAGATGTGCACGGAAATGACAACGGTCGGCCTAACAACGACACGGCACAGACGGACAGCGCCGTCGTCACGAACACGTCGACGACGCTGTCCTCTCGCCTGTCGCCATCCGAGCGAATAAACGCGGACGCGTCCAACACTCAGGAGAAGCCGGCGAGCCCACCGCCAGCCCCGTACTCACCCATGACACGGCCTCTTCCAACTCTCTCCCCACCCACTCCCCAGGTCCAGTTTTACGCTCCGGCTCAGAATCGTTATCAGCCATCCTCCATGCCCCTGTCCCAAACACAACAGCAGCAGCCTGCCGGCAATCAACGCAGCCGGTATTCCGTCGGCCAGGCGTTATCGTCCGCCAACCGGAAGCCGTCCGACAAGTATTCAAGCACCACCGGCTCGCAGACGACGATGCTGCGGCAGTCCAAGTATAAGGTGAACGGTATAATGCAGACCGCGGCCACGACGGTGGCGAGCAAGCTCGCCGATGATGCTCTGGGAGGCGCCGGCGACGGTCCTGGCAGGCTACCAATAACGCCACCCGGTACACCGCGGACCGGCCATCCGGCAGCTGGCGATCAAAATCAGCTGAGCGACACGTGCCATCAGATGCAGGCGCTGACTCTGTAGACGCTTCCTACCCTCCTCTTTCTTTGTTTGCCCTCTTTGTTGTCTTCTTAATAAGAGTAAATATTTATCTCATAAGAGTCGAGAAAGACCACGCGCGACCTAAGACGACGGCTGCAAACTGTGAAAACCAGTGCGGAAATCAAGACACGCAACATACATACACTCATATACATATATATATATGTACACGTATACATACTTGCTACGGTATAATTTCTCTGGTGATCTCAGACTCGACATGCTAAAGACATTCTATGGAAATGAAATCTTTCCCAGTTTGATCGCCATGGCTCGCTGATGAAGCGGGATACTAATGAAGGATCATCACATGAGCACGAGAATGATATATTATTAGTTATATGTGTGGAGGGAAAGAAAGAGACAGATATATCCAGAATAAATCTAGCTGTTCGAGATACATCCGCCTCTTTCTGTACTGTAGCAGAGAGTTAACAAAGATAAAACTTCTATCTTAACTCATATATATACACACACACAGAAACACACATATACACATATATATATTATAAGTACGATACGTCATTTACATATATATATCTACGTTATATAATATACATATATATATATACATATATATATATATATCTATTACAATATATCCGATGTTATATGCGTGATAGGCTCGACAAACCATGAATCTCGCGAGCAAGGCTAGATTAGTTAGCAAAAGGTAGAACCGAGAGAAAAAAAAGAAGAAATAATGTTGTTATCGTACAAAGACGAGCGTCATGTGTTCAAAAACAAAAAAAAAGAAGATGATGAAAAACAAAGCAGAAGGGTAACAGGGAGGCGAGATAGGGTTGATTTCATAAACGGTTGCTCAAGGCACTGCCACATCTCCATGATTTTTCGTTTTCTACCCCGTGATACCACGGGGGTATCCGTACTTATAGTTTCTCTCTCTCGTTAGAGTAACCGTGAATCTATATTTCATCGCGTGTTTCCGAATGTAGAGCGGACTAACAACTGGATTCCGTTATGCCTTTCGTTGACAAATTTCCGCGCTAAACGTTGTACATGTTGTAGCTGTTATAAATACCGTGGAAAAAAAAAATAATAACCGAGACCCAAGTACGAAAGATGAGACGCCCCGTATACCCAAGTGAAAATAAGATAAGATATTAAAAGAGGAGAGAAATAATAATAATGAATTAAAAAAAATGTGTCGGCTGTGAGCTTCCAAGCAAATAACAATAATTAAATTATTATAATATTAAAGGTTAAATAATATTCTACCTAATTGTTACTAAGGTGGATTTCTTTTACCTGTAAATGTGAAACAAATTTGTTATCTCGTATCTCGCATACCGTAGCTATGATTGTCCATTCGAGAGAGAAAGGGAGAGAGAGAAAGAGAGACAGAGAGAAAGAAATAAAATAAGAAGGACAGATGAGATTTGTAGCGCCGTCATGTGAATGTGTCGTGGCGCGTGTTACCTGAGGATTTTCGGCGACACCCGAACGTCGTGTCCGGTACGTAGCTAGATGCGAAACGTGACAGACAAGGCCTAGGAGAAGGCGTAGAGATAATATCCGCGAGTGAGTTGTTATAACACAAGGAGATTAATTTATTGAAGAAGAAAAAAAAAAGAAAAGCAAGAGTGCCTTCTATTTGTTTTCGTGATTGTATTGTTGAACATTTGTTGCGTTACGTTCTCCGAGAGCCTCTAATGTTGTTATAAGAAAAAAAATGAGATGTTTGAAGAATGTTGTTCCTCTATTTATTTATTGATTTATGGGCACGTGTGATGCTAGTGCGCCCAATTGTAGCCCCAGCGAATTCGGAAGTGTGAGAGTATGATGATGCTGTTGTAAGCGGGTATCCGGCGAGTACTGCGGAAGTACTGTGTAACGCGAGAGCGAGCGGTTGAGATGCGGCAAACGGAGTCATGTCACGTCATGTCGATGAGAGAGAGATGTTACGGAGAGAGAGAGGGGGGGGGGAGGAACGAGTGAAGAAGTTGTTGCGAGTGCGAGTCGTGTGAATGAGTGTCGCAAGAGGGAGGGAAAATAGAGAGAGAGAGAGAGAGAGAAAGAGAGAGAATGCGGCTTATTATGGCACCTAGTACTACGCATAGACAGATCGCGAGAGAGGACATTCTCACATGTGTAGCGATACGTGTATGTGTACATATCCATCGTGTGGGTGCATACATTTGCATATTACGTACGCACGCACACGTACGCGTGTATCGATATGCACACATGCACACAATGTATATATATATGTATATATATATATATAAATATATATATGTATATATACAATGTCGGAGCGAGACGATACAACATATACCGAAGATATCTAGGATGTAAATGCGAAAGAGATACGCGTTATTTAGTCGTGTGTATTTGTGCTCGCGCGCGATTTTGGATAGGTGGCTGTGATTTATTGCGTGCAAGTACAGATTTATATGTGAGCAGAGTGTGGCTCGTGTATCTACTCACACAGGCAGACGCGTATTTCATATATAAATATATTGAAAAATATATATATACATAAAATACGTGTATCTATTTAAGAGAAAGCGCGATAGATTATTAAAAAAAAAGTGCAATTCTATGTTGACTTTGGTACAACAAAGCTAACAAATCGAACGAATATTGTTAGATTAAAAAACGAGTATTAAAAACCGTGTACTAAATTTAACGTAGAATGGTGCTGTACTTGATTGGAGAAAATATGATAAAATATATATTACACAAAATATATTATAGTTTTAATCTAAAGAGGATAAAAAAAACAGAGGAGTCTAAGATAGACACCAGAGCTATGTGTAGTAAAGAGTATAGGATCTACGAATGTATCATACGCAGCAAAGAGTGCATTTCGGATCGTGGAATTTCGTCCCAGCTCTCCACGCATCTGCGAAATCGGTGCGCGGCGGGCGAGATCGAGAAAGGCGAGCTTTCGAGACAATCTGTATTAATTTATTGTGTTCCCCGAGTAGAGCTATGCTTGCTACGTAATGAATACCGCGACTTGGCGCGAGGTATTATTAACGTGAGACATTTCCCGCGGGTCGACGACAGGATTATTTGCACACTGGATACATCGGATGATAAACAAGTATTTGTTACGTTTATTTGCTGTGGACGACATAATCTCAAAATGTTTGCGGCTTATTTGATAAAGCGATGGCGAATTATTTCTTGGATTCGCACTGTCGCTAAATACATTGATGCGCAATGTATCCATCGTGGAATTATAATTTGATATACCTCCGTGTAGATAAGTAGAATCGGTAGTACGTTTTCATTTCACCAAGAAGAAACATAGAAGGGCGCGTTCCACGATCCACGTGTGCCGGTGAGACAAATTTATGTATTAATAAACATAAATTATACACAAAATGGCATACAGGTTATATATATATCACAAAAATTATATAAGATTTAAGTACTCTATGGTAATAAAAGAAATATGTTATGCATAAAAAAAAGAGATGCAAATATCTAAAAAGAGATGTTAATAATAAAAGACAAACATCTGTGCATGAAAATCATAGAGAAAAAAAAATTAGTAAAGGGATGATATAGAATGAATCTGCTGTAAATTACTTCTGCAATTATATGATAATAACAATATTAATGTGTACATATACACATCTGGTGTGTGTATGTGTGTGTGATTATGTATATATACACACACCATATGTCTACAGGTTGTATAATCGCGGACTTCGTCTTGGTTACAGTTTTTTTCACGAATTTGAAATTAGCTTTTCCATAGCAAAAATATTTCGATAGTTCCTGAAACAAAAATTTCATTTTAATTTTCAGGGAAATAAAGGCCTAGTGCTTTTATTCTTTATTTAATTTCAAGCAATATAATAATAATGTTGAGTATTAAAAAATTATTGTTAAGTGAGGACTGTGTGTGTGCTCGCAATCGAATTTTTTGCTAAGAAAAAAAAACTTCGATTTCTTGAGAAAACCTGTAACTGGAAGGAAGTGCGGTAGCTTGAGCCACCGTATAACTATTAACAACAATCACAATAGTAATATAACAGTATATATTAATAGCAACTCTCATTGGAATAGTGAAACATGCAAGGCTCGATCATAGACTGATGTCAGTAAGTGCAGGTTAAAAATGCAGTCTACTATGTCTGCATGCGTAATGAAACTATTACGGATGGGCAAGAACGGTCGGCAGAAACGAAGTGTTACTCTTTGGCCATAAATAACAAACTGTATTTTTATTGATACTATAATACAGAGATCATACAAGTCTCTCCTCGATGTAATATCTTACCCATGCGAAAAAAAATTCGGGAACTAATTGCACTGCAAAGTGTTTGGGATTGAGCGTTTGTGTCTTCCTTTTTCGATAGTCTTGCAAACGTTACAAGAAGAAATGGCACGCTTCCTCGCCGATATACCGATATTGTCGATAATAATACTACTCCCCGAATCTAAGGTCTATCTCTAAATAAATGGATCGAAGCGGTCCTGTCGACGACAGACTACACGTTAAATACTTTACGATACATTGAATACTTTACTAGAATCACAATGATAATCACATCTGCAGGAAAATTACCTCGGACGTCGAACTTACATCTATTACTAATTTGTCGACGTTATTTCGTAACGTACTGAGAAAATGCTTCGGTTATGGCAGTGGCGCAATTCTAGTGGCATCGATCTTATAACTGTTAAAGATTAGTATAATATAAATAATCTCTGACAGTTTTTTTTTTCAAATTGTAAAAAAGATCTAAATATGGACAGTATTTTCTTAATCTGCTAATAAGTAGTGTAAAAAATGGTTCTTCATTAATATATTGGGATAGCAAATATCGGTTTTGAATATATAAGTTGTGAATAATAGCAACGGAATGGAAAAACCGTACGCGTAAAAAAGGATCTATAATACCGTGTATACAGCGGTACTTATATCGCTACACAGTTAATCACAACGATACTTGATTTCTTTCGGAGTTTCAACAGTACAAATCGTATATGACTTGTCGCGCCCATATAGTTTATAATTCGGTCGTCATATGAGACGTTAAGGCTTGGACGCGGGTAGCGTTGCAACTTTTGCACAGGATGTGATCGTCCAGGGGATAGCAGCCACGTCCCTCCGTTTCGGATGACAATACTAATCCACAATCCTCGCACTTGTAGCACTGAATGTGGAAACTGCGATCTAGTGCCACCACTCGTATGGTCTCATCCTGACCTGGCTCGGGCATTATAGGCAACTTACAGACGCAGCAACGCGGAGCGAATTTTCTGCAGACATGCAATAACAAGAATTAGCTACCAATCAAATGATCAAATGATTAAAGAAATAAAAAGAAGACTCGTGGCAAACTCACTTGTGGAAACACTGAATGCAGTGTATTTGATTCGTAGCATCCACGGTGAACGGTATACCGTCCAGGCTCTGTCCACAGACGACGCAGGTGAAGCACGAGGGATGATATGGTTTGCCAGTAGCTCTCAATATTCGGTCCAGTATCGGTCTAGTGCAAACGCAGCATTTTTCCAGAGTGTTGAGATAGTCCTCTTCGCAATAGGGCTTGCCTTCCAGTGAATAGAAAGCTTTCCCCTGCAGATTGACCTTGCATACAAAGCAGCAGAAGCAACTTATGTGAAAGACTTTGTCCATCGCCGAGCATCCGTTTCCTTCTCCCTCAACCTTGCGCCCGCATTGCGCGCAGATGCCATATATATCGCTGTCTTCGCTATTATCTGCCATTCCTTGAACCAACAGATCCGTAAGAACGTCGACCTGTAGATAAAATCAGTCGCTTAATCTTAAATACATATTATTTTATAATTATGTTCAATTTATTCTATAGTTGTCGATCAATAATTGACGAAATTGATGTATTTTTTAAATTAGAATTATACTCTTCTCTTTCGTATAAAAATAATTTACAATATATATATATATAATTATTTCAGATATAATCGAATTAAACAAGTGTCGATTCTGCTTTTACCTTACATCTCAACGAACTAAAGTATTTCGATAAATTTGGCACACAGTATAGAATTTCGAAACTCACTTCTTTAACGGGAGACACTTTGCCCTGCGGTTGAGTAGACGCAGTCGATCCGTAGCCGGAATACATAGAGTAGTTACACGACAATTGTGACGGTGGTCTGGGATTAATCGGCTCATATATGGACTCGTACGTCGAGCTGGACTGAGAACTCGGGCCATAGATATCGGCGGGGTAGTTACCCGATGGAAAGTCGGTCTGGTAAGTAGCGCGTCTCAGCTCGCTGTAACTCGACGAGACGGGACTCGGTGGCGGCGGCAGCTCGTCGGGCGGCGGTGGAAACGAATTCCCGGGTACGCAGGAGACGTACTCCGACGGCTCCGGCGGTGGTGGCAAATCGTCTGCAAACAGAAAGGCTGGTATATCCCTATTGATTTATGAAAGATCATTGCAAAGCTGATCTGGAAATTCTCATCCCCTCAAAACGATCCACACGCGAAACTTTTAAGGGAGTATTCTCGCTTTTGGGTTTCAAAAAATCGATATTTTTTGGCATTTTTTAATAGTTAGAACTTTGTAGAATATAGCAGATTAGAGGTAAAAGACTTGACAAAATTGTTATTAACGTAAAATTTTTATTAACGTAATTTTTATAAACTGTAAAATTTTAAACGTGTTTTTTCTTTAAATAACATTTTTCAAAATTGTTGCCACTATAACTCGTGGCAACGTTGAATCAAAATTTTTAGGAGATGTTCACAACATTTTTCTCTTTCGTCCGACCTACATTCAAATAAAAATTCTAACTTTTCGATTTTTCCGGTAAGGAAGAATCTCGAAAAAAAGTAAAAAAATATACTTTTTCTCAAAACTGACATTTTTGCAAAAATCAGTTTCTTTTAACTTGGTTGTAGATCGGACACGAGAACTATACTTATAAATTAAAATTTTTTTGAATTTTTTGTTTCCGATAATTTCTGCACCTTAAATTATGGCAACAGTGAGCCAGTATTTTTTTGACATGCCTATACAAATTTGCAAATAATTGTTTGAAAAAATTTGTTAAAGAACATTTAAATATCAAAGAATAAATGTAACAAGTTTCAACTTTGTAGCTTTTATATTTTTTCAAAAAAAAAAAAATAGTACTGAAAGCGAGCATATCCCTTCAATCAGTTTACAATCATGTGATTACTTCATTTATAATTCATTCACCATTTATTTTCTTAGGAAGCTTCTTACCAGCAGCCCCGTGCGCAGCAGGAACGTTGCAGTACGTGTTCTCCGTTTTAGGGTTCCACTGGATGTTGCTGTATATAATCTCCTTGTCCATTTCATACGGATACTCGTACGCGGTGACCACCGGGGGTACCGGCGGTTCTATGTTGCTGTACACCGCGTTTCTGGTCGCCCTATTCGCGCGATCGTCCGCCACGGGTACCTGAGGCGCCGGCATGTTCCCGATATTGGAGTAATAATTCTTCTCGTCGTATCTATACTTCGGCTCGAACTTCTCCTCCGGCTGACGCGCGTAAAGCGCGTCGTTGTTCTGATAAATCTTCGACGCCTCCTTGCCGTTCGCGGGTACCATCTGCGAAAAGTCATTCTTTATGTCCAGCGGGACGTAAGGCGAGGGAGCAGCGTTCATATACAAGTTCGAGGTCTTGTCGCTCGACGCCGTGTTGTTGAGAACCGTGCTATACGATGGCACAGGCGGGGTCTTTATGGTGTAACTTTGCGGTATCTGGAACAGATTCGTCCGCGTTTTATTAAGATTTCTATAGTCTCTGCTGTAATCTCGAGTAATAAGCCTGTTCTTTGTCGCTGCACTGGACTGCACTAATGGCCATTTCTACCAATGCAGATTAACTTTAATCTCAGTTTAATTCACTCTTCATCTTTTTCTAGTTCTAAGAATTAGAAAAAGATAAAGAGTAAGTTAAACTGAGATTAAAGTTAATCTGCATTGGTAGAAATGGCCATAAAACTTTCTATTTCATTTTCGCCAAACTTCAAATACACTGACGAAAATAGAAATCTCAACACCAAGAAGTAGTTATGCTAAGTGAATGAAAATCACAGAGAATATTTGTCTACATGAGTTATTACATTGATACCAGTTACAAGGTTACGACTCATAGGATGCACATGTAGCAATGTAATAAATCATGTAGACAAATATTCTGTGTAATTTCCATTCACCTAGCATAACTCCTTCTTGGGATTTCTATTATCCTTATAACCTTCATTTTAAGTACAACAAGCGTACACTAGTTCAGCCACAAAGAACAGATCTAATAAGAACGTATCTCGTTACCGTTGTTGCATCCGTGTTCAGGGACGCGTGCAAACAGGGAAACAGTCTGCGTTAGCGTACACGACAGGTAGAGATAGACAAGATATTATCGCGAGAAGCTTAGGATTCACCTGAGGCTGAGATTTCTTCGGCTTCGGTGGCACCGCGGGCCCGACCTTCTTGCCAGGCTTGACGGCGCCCTTGGCCGCCTCATCGCCGATCTGCAGGCTCGCGATCTGCTGCTCCAGATTGCCCACGTTCGACATCTTTCTGCAACTTCTTTTTTTTTTGGAGTACCCTTCGGATGAAGGGAATCTGGTGTGCCCTCAACCTATTCTTTAGATTACACGGTACGGGGTCGCTTGTTCTGTATCCTTCTGCAACAACGACGGGTTAAGTGCTCTCAACCTATCCTTTAGATTATACGGTACGGAGTCGCTTGTTCTGTATCCTTCTGCAACAATGACGGGTTAGGTTACCCGAGGACTCGAGTACGATTTTCCGCGCCGCGCGACGCCGCCCTCGTCGTCGATCCTACCTGACACGAGCCACCACCTCCTTCGAGCACGAGTCGCGGTATCCTCGGCGCAAGGTAGCTCGTAAAAATCAAGCGGGATCCAGAGGAAGATCCAGCCAGAGGACTCGATCGAACCTGATCAAGCCGCGGCTTTGACAGCAGTCGCGTAATGGCAACGACCCTGCACGCGCACTTCGGGCACGACGTCTGGCACTTTCTGCACTCGAAAGAGAGGAGCGTATCCGATGACCTGTTCCCCTGTCCACTCCAGAGAGAGAGAGAGAGAGAGAGAGAGAGAGAGAAAAGGCTAAAGTAGGGAAGCGACGGTGGAAGACTGAAAAAGAGAAAAAAGAAACAGACCTCATGACTCACGGCACGAGACGTCGCCGAGCTGTCATTATTGCTCCGATTACGCTTAAGCATAGTCTACAATGGATGTAGTAAGCCTTTAGCCTTTAAATAATTTTCGGCCAAAAGCATTTTCCGCGCTGCTTCAATTGTAATCCTCAAGCTTCAAGAGTTGATCAGATCCCAATTATTACATTTAGAGTTTAGGCTCGATTTTACTCACTCTTTGTCTTTTTCTAGTTCTAAGAATTAGAAAAAGATACAGAGTAAGTTAAACCAAGATTAAAGTTAATCTACATTAGTAGAAATGGACATAGCCAAGTAATTTTTAGCAAAAAATGTTTACGCTGTAAAGTCGTAATTCCTAAGCTTCAAGTGTTTTCAGCGAGATTTGAGCAAAATATCAGCATAATTTCAGCGAAATTTTTCCACCAGGGATAGTATATTCTTCTTCTGGAGATCACGATCTTCAGTCATGAAGGACCGACTTGAAAGAGTTTACATTTATAAAACAAAGGGTGGCTGGCTTCAGTGCCCTATCAACCGATGACTCGTGTTTACTGCTTATATTGCAAAAAGAATCTATATAGATATATAGATAAGAATCTATATACAGGGTGATTCAAAAGGTAAGGTCAACCGAGGAAGTGGTTCAGGGCGATGTTTAGAGTAGAAAAGTCCTTTGCCATTTTTTTTTATTTGCAACCGTTTCACAGTTACACAACAGGTCAAACATTTAATTCACAATTTAGGAGATGTACTTGCTTACGATCATGAAAATAATAATAATATTAGTAATAGTAATAATAATAATTTTTTTTTATTTTTTTATATTTTTTATATTTTTTCTTTAATTAAAAAAAACAAGGGCATGCTTGCGTGTTGTTTTCATGATCGTAAGCAAGTACACCTCCTGAATTGTGAATTAAATGTTTGACCTGTTGTAACTGTGAAACGGTTGCAAATAAAAAAAAATGGCAAAGGACTTTTCTACTCTAAACATCGCCCTGAACCACTTCCTCGGTTGACCTTACCTTTTGAATCACCCTGTATATAGATTCTTATCTATATATCTATATAGATTCTTTTTGCAATATAAGCAGTAAACACGAGTCATCGGTTGATAGGGCACTGAAGCCAGCCACCCTTTGTTTTATAAATGTAAACTCTTTCAAGTCGGTCCTTCATGACTGAAGATCGTGATCTCCAGAAGAAGAATATACTA